>OLMU01003073.1:0-97466 GCA_900291995.1 Licmophora abbreviata | reverse complement strand
ATATGACGCCTTACTTCCGACAACTGACCAGCCTCTTTCCTCGAAGGCAGGCTGCGACGGTGGCGCGAGTCCCTTGCAAGGCTCGTGGCCTTACAGACACTCATGATGCACAAAACGCTTATATTGAAATCCCCCCAGATGCTCTGCATGGAATGCTGCTCGCTTGTAGTCATCCTCTCTGCGTCAAGAGTGGACGTCGGTTCCGCTACTGCTCGGTATGCGAGGTACGTTGCATCGGTGCATGTCTCCAGCTTCTATTCTTGACTCCTTGCTGACCGCCTCACGTCCTTTCTTCTTTATGAATCGTCACTTTAAAAGGGCCCGGTATCGAAACGCAATTTCAACAAAAGACATTCCCATGGGAGACTAGCGCAGACAAGTTCCGAATCATTTGACTATGTCTACGCCCCAAAAGAAGTTGTCGAAGGGAAGGGTAGAGCTACTACACCCGGTGCAAGCAAACGACAACGCTTGGATACATCTGGACAGTCTGCAGGCATCGCAACGCCTCCCGAAGCAGGGCGAATGACAACTCCAGACTCGGATTCTATCCACCAGTCGCAAAGTCTACCAGAGCTGGCTGCGGCCGCCTGGAACGATACCGAGGTGATCACCACGGACCCCTCGAAGTTGACTACGGAAGAGCGTAGGTGGCTACAACTGTTCCGCAATCGCCCCGCATTGCGTCATAACGGGGATGAGATGCAGCGGTGGATGGATTCCGTGACTAAGATGGCCAGC
Organism: Licmophora abbreviata; assembly: GCA_900291995.1. NCBI lineage: Eukaryota > Bacillariophyta > Fragilariophyceae > Licmophorales > Licmophoraceae > Licmophora > Licmophora abbreviata. The sequence goes on along the minus strand of OLMU01003073.1, from coordinate 96,725 downwards.
GAAGCGGTCGGTATTGGTGGAGTGACCAATCCATTCTTGAACGAGTCACCCGGTCACCACCAGCGCCTTGCAAGTAGTGGCTTCGACGCTCTGGAGGCCCTGACTTCCGAAGAACTATCATCGCTACTCGACTTGCAAGAGTTGCAGCTCGGGGAGTTGACGGCCTTGTAGTATGAGATTGGAGCTTTTGATCGGCCGCCCTTTTTTGTAACGTCGGGTCGGCTGTGAGTTTGTCGCATGTTCATAAAAGTTTACTATCTCTAGTAGTGTGGGAATATGATCGTTTGATTACAGTACACTGTAGCTAAGCATGAATCGGCATTACGCCTCAGCAGAACTAGTCCGTCGTCGCATACAGTGGTGGGACGGCATCGCGGTGTCTGTTGACAAGCAACCGAGCTGCGAAGAACTCTGGGTAGACTCCTTTTCTGCAACACGCCTGGCCTTGCGCTCCGTCCATGCCCGTACCAGCACGACGCCCCCAACGATCACCGCGACCATTATCAAACCAATGAACGTGCTCATATCCTGGGGCTCCATGTTAGAGCTGTAATAGCTTTCCGAAGCGGAATCCATGACCTTGCGAACCCGAGCATGCGCACGGGCAGTTTCCGTAAGGACTGTCGACATTGACCCAACATTCCGCGGACTTGTCCAGCTTGAGGTTATCACCCAGCGACTGAATAGCATCTGATACACAGATTAGAACACGATGTCATACATGACCGCCCGAGTCCCTTCCGGAAGGCGGCGGGCAATGAAGTATCGCCGGCGGTCTTGATTAAGTTGGTGCACGGTCGGCGCGGGCAATAAGGCTTCGTCCATTTTCTTCAAAGGCTTAACTATGCTCGTATCTATGGTTGTCGGGTTGATCGCTACAGTCGTATCCTCTCAGATGTCGGAAAGGCGCGAAGCATGGTGTGTCGCAGAGAGTTGAGTCACCTTGTTTGACTTGGCGCAATTTCCATCAGGCCATTTCGAATGCATACGTTTTCGCAGCGTGCGATAGTCCATGAAAAAATGTTGCCCATTAACACAAAACACACACTTCACGCTGGGAATGAGGTTCATTTCATATGTATTCAGAAACGTCACTCCAGTATTCAAAGGAAGGAGAATCTACACACGCCATAAGTGTCAGCCATCATTTTTGGCGCCAAAGTTCATGGATGTCCTCACCTCTGTAGGTGAAGTATTGAATATCAAACCAGTGGCGCGGTGCGGTCGCGCGAAATGAAATCTGCAGCAGTACGCATCCTCAGCAGTACTGCTGGTGAATTCAGAGTTGATTGCCGTTCCTGTCCTCTACCATTGTCAGTTGTTTTATTGCGAACAAGTCTTTGTGGGTAAAATCATCAAATTCCATGCGAACTTGACTCTTCCATGAATTCTACTCGTCGAAAACGCGACCGAGGCGAAGCCGCTGCGGGGACGTCATCGCGAGGTCGAAGCAGGGCCAGACCGCAAAGCTCGCCGAGTGAAAACGTCAATGAGGAGGCTGTCATGGCCGGAAAAAGTGAGGAAGCCGACAATGATGCCGATGAGCAGCCGCAGTCTTCGTCCACACCATTACCTGAAGAAGAACAAACGGGTCAAGGGGAGACCCCAGAAGCCATGGACGTCGATGGAAAGGAAGCTTCAGGGGTTGAAAACGAAATTCAGCGTGTTCCTTCGCCCAGGCCGACGGGTACCCGAGAAGAAAGGCTGAAGGCACTGCTATTACATAGAAGAACTCTGCTGGACCGAATGCGAAAGTGTAAGACTGCTGCTGAAATCCGACTTGGGGAGAATGCGAAAGCGTTGCGAAAGAAGAGGCCATTGCCCTTGCCCTCTAGTACAAATGAATCCGAGCCGAAAACTCAACCGGGGCCCGACAATACATCGGCTGTCAGTACAAAAGAGCCAAAGGTGCTGACTGACGAAGAGGAAATCGGCGAATATCGGGAATTGACTCGACTGTCGAATCAACTTTCAAGAAAGTACCGGGCGACGAGCGACGCCGTTCCGGAGAAGAGAACGTCGGTATCCTTGCGTCGTGGGTCGAGCGTAGGGAAGCGAATGAATGCGGCGTTGTCGTCCCTCGCTCCGGGGGCTCACACAATGTCACTGCCAACGTCGTCCGAGACAGGCTCTCATATAGACGCATCTCGGATCGCAGGCATGAATCCGCTCGCGCAACCGCCCGCTGCCGTGGGCTCGCCTTCCGGGCAACTGCTCAATATCAAGCAGTCATCGGTCTCGAAACGCATACAACCTGTGAAAGGGGAGACAACGGATGGCAGCACGTCGCTGGGAACTAAAGCGGCGAAGCGTTCGATTGGTCGTGAGCTTTCTAAATCTGGAGGAGGGCCCCGGGCTTCCTCCTCGTCAGCATTCCGGCCTCGTCCAGGCCCTTTGCATCTTGCGGCGCGGGCAAGCGTTCTTCCGCGAAACGAGCTTGTTGTTCCTCGTTCTAAAGTTGACTATCCGGAAGCTCAGTCACTTCGTGAGCGGCGTACTATGATTCGAGCCAAGCTCTCTTCCTTGTTGCGTGAGCGAAAGCGACGAGCAGATGAGAGAACAGGGGCGAAACCAGTCCGGTCCGCTCTTCCGAGCTCCGTATACGATTGGAGGCCAGCACCAACAATGCCTTCAAAACTTCCGAATCGCCGGAAAACCCACTGGGATTATCTTTTGGAAGAGATGCGATGGATGGCGTCAGATTTTGTGGAGGAGCGCAAATGGAAGGAATCGTCAGCTCGAACTCTGGCATCATCGGTCGTCACGAAGAATCTGAAGGCACCTCCGTCCTCGGGGCGTCCCTGTGCCAAGAAAACGAAAGCTGAGTTTTCAGCAGAATGCACTCCTGTTCAAGGAAAAGCGTCAATCGACGAAGATGTTCAAATGATATATGTCGATGAGACAACCACGCTCAGTACGATGGAATGTGGGCTCCAGGAATATTCTCACCCGAATACATCTGCTATCAAGAAAGTTCGGACTTCTGCATCAATCATGTCGACCATGGTGTCCGAGATCTGGGACGCGACCGTCGAGGCTGGGGCGTTTTCCAAGTCTGACGAAGCCCAAAGGTTGTCACTTCGACGCTTCAGGGCCATAGAAAAATCTATATCGAAGGAATCGAGTCGAGCCGATGGGGAACCGGGCTCGGCTGCCGATACTCAAAAAGAAGAAGAAAGGGAAACAAGTGACACTCCGCCAGAGCTACGCTCTAAGGCATTGGGAATGAAAGCAGATTCCCATTTCAAGGAAGAAACAAGAGGCGACGCTCACGACCGCATTTCAGAAGCTGTTGCCTCACAAACTGATCGCATCGTAAGTGGAAAGAAAGCAAAGCGAGGTCGTTCGAAGTCGTTCGACAAAAGTGTTCCTTTGACAGATACCGAACAAAAAGCGATTGAGTTCCTGGAGTTCGTATGGAGCGAAGATAGTCTCAGCGGAGCGGTTCTGGACGGGCGTTCCGGGAGTGGCAAGACTCTTGTGACTTGCTCTCTCTTGTGGCGAAGTCGCAAGCAGGGTGCACAACTGCTCGCGTGCTCTCCTGCACGCCTAGTAAGTGCTCTCTGTGTGTGTGTCACCCACGTCCGTTCTCAGCATGCCCTCTCACGTCAATAATCGGCGCTCGCACAGATACGATGGACACACGAATTCAACCGATTTATCGGAATCAAGGTCAGAATATTTGGGTTCACATGTGGCATAAGTAGTCCTTTGCGTGAAGAGGATCTCGTGAAGTCCTACGGCCCGGGGGACGTTGTGATTTGCGAATTTTCGTCACTCTTCCCGGATGAAGGCACCGAACAAGCAACGATAGATCTCTCGTCTTTCTACTCAGTCACTCTTGATTCAAGACATCCCCTGGAATCGATTGCGTCTGGTGGGCGAAACTGGCAAGAAGACAATGCGAACGGTGCCAGCGATAACTTGCCGCGAACACCAAGTGATAGGCTTGTCCCAGCACAATTGCTGTCGAGATCGTGGTGGGCGTCCATTCTGTCGTCGTTGAGACAAGGAGCGCCCCGACGAATGTTTATTGAGAACCACGGGTATCTACGAAACTTCGCTGAATACGGCATCAGGTGTGATGTGATCACCGAGCGCCAGCATATCGAGTTTGTTGCAGCAAAATCGGCTTTCGTTCTGGGTCCACACGTTTTCTTTGACAACAAACCCACCACTACGCAGCACAAAGTGGTATCCTGGGCCAAGCATTGCGTGAAGAAGTCAAGAGAAGACACGGAAAAATCGAGATTCGAGAACGTTTTGAGACATCTTCTTGCCACCCTTTCACCGTTCGTTCACGAAATTGACAGCGGGGAAGGCTCGTCTGCCCGCGAGAAACGCCTGGTCTCCAAGTGGGAACTCCGCCCATGTTCAGTTCCTAGCACTCAGCGACAGGAGTATGAGCAGTGCTGCAGGGGTATGCGCGGCGCCCTTTCCTTTGGAGGAATTGAGGATCCTACTGATTCGCTGCTGATTTCCGAACAGTGCACTCTCGCCGCCGACGCACTAACTAGACTACGGAAGCTCTGCATGCACGCTCGTCTGGATCGAGTTCTGGCAAAGGCATCGTTCCGGAGCTTGACTCGTGGAGGCACATCTGGAAATCCTGTTGCCCGGCGCATATCGCAGAGTGTCTCCCAGCGCAATGATGACCTGGCCGTTGACATTCTCAATGGATCTGCAAAACTTCGGGAGCTTGTTGGCGTCTTGCGAGATCTGGGCTCTCTTCATACAACGCCTGCTCTGGTTGAAGTTTTACAGAAGACCGACTCGAATACAAGGAAGCCGAAGTCTCAAGAGCATAGGGCAACGAAGATTGCAATTCTGGCGACAATGCCGCAAGCGCAGCTACTCACATCCATACTGCTCAACGCTATTGGAGTGCCCCATGAACTGCTGTTAAGAGAATACTCTCAATCTGAAGGCTCGCACAGCGAGATGCTCTCTCCAACACAGCGACGCGACGAACAGGTGGAGGCGCTGGCATGGATAGAATCGCAGATAGCCCTTTCTGAGTTCAATGCTGGGGTTCCGATCGTCCAAGCTGCTTCGGATGGATCGATGATGCTGCCAGTTGGCGTCGTACGGTGCGATGTGTTGGTCACCTCGCCGATGACGATTGGATCTGACTATGGGGGGCTCGGAATAGAATCGGCGGAGGTGGTGATATGTTTAGACGAAGACTGGAGTGGCCGCGGGGAGAATGTAATGGATCGAATTGCTCATCGGTGCAATCAAACGTGGGCGAGATCGCTGGAAGCTATGAAGAGCACCGAAGCCTTCAGAAAGCCGACAGATACGTCATTCAAATATCAGCTTGTTAGACTGGTCTGTGAAAACACTTGCGAAGAAAAGTTCTTTTCAAGGGGGAGCGACGGGAATCAACCGGCTATCGAGATCGTGCCGAGGGAACTGAAATGGAGAGCAAACGTATTTGGCGGTCTCTATCTGCCAGACATTGAGACGAAAAGTGACTCGCACAACTATGATTCCAACATGGCCCCAGGTTTTGATGCTGCTCTCCCTGGCCAGTCTATTCTCCGATTTCGAGACCAGTCCATGTCGACGGTACTATGCACGCCCAATCAAATGCAACCCGACCTCTTCTCTGGTCGGCAGATGGCTTTCCTCCCCTTCATATCGAAACATGCTGATACTACGAAGCCGAGCTTCGCAGATCCCGAGATTGCAGCATTCTTGCTACGCAGTCTTCTTGCACTCGAGAATGATCTACCTTGCTTCGACTTAAATGGACAACCAAGAGCGGTATCGGCATTATCTACCTCCTATCTCAACACTATTCCGCCCATGCCAGAGAGTCTACCCGAATACGTTATGGCTCGACATGACTTGTCAACGATATCAACTCGAGCCTTGGTAGAGAAGCTTGGCAAGGAGTTTGGTTCTTCACAGGGTGTCTCTTCATCTTCATCGACCGGTCATTCATCGGAAATTCGACCGTCTGGGCTCGGAATTTCGGCGGAGCTGGTGTCTTCTGACAGCGTCGACTTGGCAGATGCTTGGCACAAGAGCGGTCTCAGCAGCAAACCTGGAGACGTGGCTTCTGCGCTGCTCACGTATCGCTCTCCCATTTCAGTGATTGAGAGACTAGACGGACGCGATGGCACCGTTGTGCAACCAGAAGGCAGTGATATCATGTCGCATGGACCCTTACTGGAAAGTGAAGCTGGCCCAAGTTCGCACGTTGCCTCTCGAACGAATGCTTTCGCCGAGTCATTCACGAACTGTAGAGAAGGCAGGTACAGCATGGTCCGAGATGGGAATCAGGGCGCGGAACCCTACATTTACTTCCCGCCTCGTTTCCCTGGGATTTTGCGTGCTACAAAGCGTGCTAGGCTGGAGCTGCGTCACGCAGCAGAGCTTCGTCAAGGTAGAAGTATCCAAGAAGATCCGGGGCCGCTGGGTTCCTCCCACATATCAACAGACTCAGACGACGTGCAGAAGCGAAAGGCTTTAGATACGAACAGGAGTTTCGAGCGGAACTCAAAGCGTCCTCGGGTTGAATCCGGCGCGGTGAAGGTCGCTGTAGAGGGAACGGTAGATGGCGCGGTAGCCTTGCAAGAGGCTTCACCGCCAGGTGAGGTGACACGGTCGGGCTATACTGCAGGTTCTGTTCACACGCCCTCTACAACCAAACCTGATGAAATCGAGAGGACGGTGGAGGCATCGATTGTCACGGAGGACGATGCATCGCGAGGTGACAACGCTTCAAATCTACTTGATTTTGGTGAAGATTATGGGCTGCTAGGAATCGGCGTGCTAGCATCGCCGGAAGATTCTGTCCGAGAAGCTTCACTACTGGAAGTAGACTCACTTGCTTACAGCGGTTGGAGAGACCCTTTCGATTCGTCTGGTCTGGGCAATTCCCATGACTTCTCCGACATGCTGGCGTGTGACGCTGACGAAGCAGAAGCCTCCACCACTTCTGATTATGACGAGAGCCGCATCAAATCGATGCTTCTTTTTGTTACGAAGCGGATGTACCTACAGAGCAACGTGGGTCTTAGTGCGAACCCTCTAACATCATCCTCTTACTCGTCCGGGATCGCGGGAGTACCTTGGGGGCAATTAACTTCTGCTGCATCAGGCACAGCTACAGCTTCGGCTCCGTACGGGGCTCCGTATGGAATTTCAACTGGGGAGAACGGCGGACAACCAAGTAAGAAGGGAAGAAGGCGTGGTCAAGACATGCCAGCGAACTCCTCATCGGCTTTCAGAGTTGCAGCGAAAATTCAAGTCGATTCCGCCAGGCAGAAGGCAATATCGATGTTGCTCGGACGACAAGGCCACTTCGGTGTCTCTCTCTTTCATTCTCCTCATTTCCGACTTGCGTCTGTAAGGATTCGGAATAAGGTTTTGTTTCGAGCATCTCAAGCAGCTCTCAACTCTAGCAATGCGCTCGGTAGTGGTCCCGGATTCCCGCTTCCATCGGAAAAGGGCACTGACTGGAGTAAGGAAGCATCTCGCCGACGACGATGGACGAGCGGGGTTTTGAGAATGGACTCGTCGACGACACACACAGGAGAAAATGCGTTGTCAAAGGCAATAACTGAACTCACTGCAAGACAAAAGACGTCTGTCTCTCCCCGACGAGTTGATTTCGGCCCGTTCCAAGTTGGCTTTCTCTCTTCCCCCACTGGAATGGCCGGTGTCCAACGGCCAAGGCCTCGCAACGGTATGAGTCTTCCAATGGGCGTGAAGGTCACCCATCAGCGCTTGGATAGCCGGCAGGCAAGTCCGTGGACAAGCGAAGAGGACCGGACACTGACGAACAGCGTCCTTCGACTGGGAGAGAACTGGCAGCTTGTGGCGAAGGCCATTAATTGTCTTCACGACTCCGAGTCATTCCATATTGGATGGCGAGAACGCCGGTCCGCTCGACAGTGTCGAGATCGCTGGGACATTCTCCTGGCAAGCAATCCAGACTTGGCTGACAAAGCCATGAAGATGGGAAACTTATCAACAATCGATCTATTGTCGTCAGTGGAATCGCCCTCTTCTCGTCTTGGCGACTCTGACGACCATGGGTCGCCCATGGAAAAGCATCTGTCGCTGCTTGCCCCGCTGTCATTCATCTCTGTGGACGAAACTTCGTCGGACGACAAGGAAGCGCGCGCAACAGCAGACGACCAAGCACCACCCTCGAGCAATCAGGCGAGTCACGCAAGGCGATCATTTGAGACAGTAAGGAAATCCGCCTCGAAGAAACAGGAGTTTCCACTGACCATTCCTGGCGTAGGCATGGGCGAACAGAAGCCAGCGCTTGTACCTTCTCATGCTTCACATGCTCAAACAATTCAAGCGATTGCTAGTTCAGCGTCTGGTACCAGGTCTGAGATGTGGCCTTTACAGCTTCTTGATGTCACAGACAAGAAACGAGCAAGTCGAAGTGGAACCAGACCAATCTCCGCGGCGGGATCCGCTGTGCTGTCTCACAGACCATCAGCGCTTCAGCCGCCTCAGCAGCTTCAGAGACATCCACCAGCTCCGCAGAGACACTAAGGAGACAGAAATTGTAGCTAGCAACTCCGCTGGACGATGATGTGTCCGCGGAAGCTACTCATTGGGTAGCCGCGCTCCGGGCGGTAAGACAGCCGCTGAGGCCAGCTTACAAGTTGAAATCGCACTCGCCGCGAGTTGTGCTGCTCAATTCTACCAGCTAACTATAACCTATGATTACCGTTCAACAAATAAATTCGCTAGAAGTACCATCTACCGGCAGTCAAGTAATTCGTTTCCTGTTGACTGACACATCACTTAGAGCTTGTCGAGGTACTTGGCCATCTCAGGAACGCCCTCGGCAAGACCCTTGCGCTTCCTGACAGAAAGCACGACCTCATGGGTCTTAGTGCCGGCATCGTATGGTGAACCACTCATTGCTTCCCAATGATCGAATGAGCACTGAGGGAATGCCTTTCCTCCTGTGTGGGAACGCAAATCGGCAGTGAAACCGAACGATTCCATGACGGGAAGGTAGGCAAGCAGTGTCATCTGTGGAGTTCCAGGCTTCTGCTCTTCCGTAAACACGTGACCACGGCGACGAGTCAAGACACCGTACACGTTACCCATGGCCTCCTGTGGCACGGAGATGTTACAGAGATAGACGGGCTCAAGCAGACCGGGCTCTCCAAGCATCATAGAAGAGAAGCAGACACGACGAGAGGTAGGCATGATCTGTCCCATTCCACGGTGAATAGCATCTGCGTGAAGCACGACGTCCATCAAGTTGAAGCGACATCCGCGCATTTGCTCCTCGCATAAGGGGCCATTCTGAGTTGCCCACGCGAAACCTCCAACGACGGACTCCTTGATTTCCATCAGGTAGTTGACTCCTTTGGTCGTGTCAACGAACATGTTGGGACCAGTTCCTTCGGGTCCAAAAGCCCAGATCTTACGCGCTTCGGACACATCCCAGTCGTATTCATCGGCGAGAAGGCGTCCGCGAGCCTTCGCTTCATCTCCAGCCTTAATCTCTCCGTCATCAATGGCTGTGCAAACCTCCGGTCCAAGGGGTTCGGCCTCTACAAACAGACGATTATGCTTGTTGGCAGACTTTGCAAGACAAGTCTGGCTAGACTTGGCCGTGCACGTCTCACGGAACGACACGACAGGATCGGAAACCTTGACCTCGGTTCCCATGAAATCGTTCTGAAGATCCTGAAGACAAATCTCCAGATGGAGCTCTCCAGACGCCGCAATAATGTGCTCTCCGGACTCTTCCGTGTAACACAACACCATTGGGTCAGATTTGGCGAGACGCTTCATACCCTCGACAAGCTTGGGGAGGTCGGCAGAGTTCTTGGGCTCGACGGCGCAACGCACGACCGGAGACACAGAAAACTTCATGGTCTTAATGGTGTGAGCATCCTCTTCAGTACAGATGGTACCCGACTTGAGGAGGTACTGATCGACACCAACAAGAGCGCAAGTGTTACCGGCGGGCACGTCGGCCACCTGTTCGGTGTAGCGTCCCATCATGATAACCGTACGCTGGATGTTCTTGATCCAGAGCTCGGATTTCTTGCCTGCGACGTAGTTGGGTCCCATGATACGAACCTTCTGGCCGGTGGCGATCTTTCCGGAGAAAACACGTCCAAAGGCATAGAAACGTCCCTTATCAGAGGTGGGGACCATCTTGGAAATGTACATGCACAACGGAGCGCCAGGAGAAGTGTCGCAAGTGCGGATGGCAGTGGCGGTCTTGTCGTCGAGAGGACCGTCGTAGAGAGTGTCGACACGGTACTTCTGCGCCTGTGCGGGCGAAGGGAGATAGAGCACAATCATCTCCAACACAGTGTCACCAGCGGGAAGCCACTTCTGCATGACACGCTTAAGAAGCTGCTTTCCGATAAGCTCCTTCTCGTCTCCCTTGAGCTCCACACCAATGGCCTTGAGCATCTTGTTGACCTTTCCGTGCTTCTCCGCCATGATGGCCTCGAACAACGTGGTGATTGGAGTCATGATGAACTGGCAGAACGCACGCTCGAGGGTGCCTCCCTTGTCGGAAGTGGTCCATACCTTGCGTCCGGCATCGAAATACCAGTCGCCCCAGAGCTTGCCCATCATCTTGTCCTCGGGGACGCCGAATTTGGCGCCGTAGGTGCGAGCGAAACGCTTGAGGGTGAACGCCCACTGGTGAAGACCAGATCCAAAGGCGACGGTTCCCCTCGTGGGGTCGACTTGGAGGTTTCCGAGCTTCTCGTCGTTGTAGGTGGCGACAATGACGTTAACGGACTCAATGGACCGACAGAAAGCCTGGTAGAGCTCCTCAGCAGGAAGCTGGAGTTCGAGAAGAGCGCGATCGACCTTGTTGACCATGAGAACAGGCTTGACACGCTCGCTGATTGCCTGGCGGAGCACAGTCTCAGTCTGGACGCAGACACCGTCAATCGTATCGACAACGACGAGGGCTCCATCCGTCACACGAAGAGCAGCAGTAACCTCAGAAGAGAAATCAACGTGACCTGGAGAATCAATGAGATTGATCAGGTACGAGTTTTCGTTAATCTGGACGTTTGCCTCTGTGTCCTGCTTCTCTTTCAGAAGAGCAGCCTCGGAAGCTTTCTCCTCTTCAGTCATGGCATCATCTCCGACGATCTCTCCAGACTTGATATCGTACTCGAAAAACATGGAAATGCCGGTAGACTTGATGGTAATTCCGCGCTCAGCCTCGTCGGCTCGAGTGTCAGTGTAGCGAGCACCTCCGGCAGCCTTAGCCGAAATAATTCCAGCCTTCTGGACGAGCGAATCGGTGAGGGTGGTCTTGCCGTGGTCGACGTGGGCGATCACGGACATTGAGCGGATGTTGTGCTTGAGGTCCATAATGGACCTCATCTGTTCGACGGTAAAGTTCACCTAAAGCGAGAAACAGAGGGAAGAAGCACACGCGTGAGTACGTTGTTTCGGCGAGAGAAAGCAAGATCTGTCTCCTCGCCTTTCACAAGGACGCAGACGACGCTTGGCTTGTGAAAGAAGTGCATGGCGAGGTTTGACGACACTCGCCGCGACAATTCAAGAGCGAGATTCGCCCGAAATGCCTTTCTCCACGTCAAGATCCTACGAGGATCCACGTAGCACCTCATGTCATCAAAGACCGCAGTGGCGATTGATCGTTTTTCACCGGAACAGCCTCCAAACAGCCCTTCAAACACTCAAATCAATCGTCGTCATCACCCAGACCCAACGGCATACGTCTAGAACATGAGAAACCGGCAGAAAACGCGAGAAAAAGCGTACCATCTTGACTCTTAGCTCCTGTGAAGACGTTCGTCGAGAAAGTGGGAACGCCGAAGCAAACGACGCACGATGACCACACAAAATACGATAGACGTACAGACGTTTTGCAAGGGGACCGTCCAAATTATCACACATACGAGGTTTCTCGAAATGTAGCGGCAATGTAGCTCGAATTACGCTTCAACCCGGATGAATGATGGACTGGGCCCAAAGGGTGCTATTCGAGATCGTGGTCGTTGTAGCTAATACTACTTGGATGTACCAGGTAGACATGATCCTATACTTTTTCCTCAGAGTCTCTTACATCCCAAGAATATTCGGAACGACAACGAGAAAGCAAGTCTGCCATACGGCTTGAATTGCCCGTGGCGTCACACCGCGAAAGAGTCCAGCGTAACCCTGCTCTTCCACAATGGAATCCCAATACCCACCAAACGTTTTTGTAGGACGTTTGGCGCTCACATCAGCCTGTGTGATGACTCGAATCGTTTCAATCGGCGTGTTCCAGCAACTTCCAACGCCTCCAATGATACCTGACCCGATTTCTCCCCACAAACCGTACTGAGACATCTTGAAGGTCGTTCTAGCAATCTCCGTAAAGCAAGACCGACTGGCCCAGTTGGTCGCCTGCCGAAGCATCATTGGGTTATTTCCATAGTCTGGGATTCGGCGCAACCGAGAACAATGTAAAAACGTGAGGGGTTAGCTTGACAAAGCATGGTAGTATCAAGCACAGTATAGACACAACTCACACATGCCGGCGATGCCCTTCTCGTCGAGGATTCGTTTGGTAACAGTAATAGCATTGTCGTTCTCGTAGCCAGGCTTTCCCCGATTCAAGTTGAGACTGGTAAAGATCATTCCAGCGGGCGTCATGACAATGGACTGAGCCACACCGCCGACCAATCCAGCCGCTAGCGCGCAGACGGTCGGCGATCCTCCCATATTCAACACTTGCTTCTTGGTAATGGTCGATCCCAAAATGAACAAGGCTCCCAGAAGGGATCCTTCCACAGTGCGAGACGGGGTCCCCGCCCAGAGGGCTAGGATCCCTCCTTCTTTGATTATGTTCCGAGTGGCCTGTATCGGCCCATCCTGTATTACAAAATAGCAGTCAAAGCAGGGGGGTGCGACACGATACAACTTAGCATGTCGTTGTACCGGATTTTTGCGACAGGAAAGGACACATGCAAGGTAGGGAACATACCGTTGTACCTGTAACACGACACTTGATGGATTCAAGGACTGTTCCGCCAGATAAATCCGAAGTTACCCGAAGCAAGGCGCCACGGAGTAAGTTCTTGGCCAAGCTGCCATTCTGGAATGAACAAACGCGTATGGACGACAATAGCATAAGAGGTTAGAGACCCGAAAGCGACGACACCAATCACTCCTAGCTATATGGGATCAACCAAATGTCCACTTGCAACGCACCGAGCAGAGCTGGATTTCCGATGACGAAGAAGTCTGGCCGTCAGGATACGAAAGTGCAGTGGACCGATGCCTTCGACTCTGGGATGGACTTCGACGATTCCACCCAGGCGGAACTGTCCTCATCATCGGTTCATATCGGGCATGTGCCAAGTATGCCGTAGTCGCGGCTACAACGAGACCGAGCAAAGTGCGCATCATGGAACGGGAGGGTGGATACGACGTATGTTTGACACCGTGATCGTGACGGGGGTGTCGCGATTTCAGATTGTCATGTGTCGGTCGGCATATCCCCGCGTCCTTTTGGCGCGCGCGGCATCACACACGACACTCACACTCCTGAACACGTGTTTCACCGCGTGAACGAATGTTAGCACGCTAGACAAGAGAAAGAAAGCAAATAATCTAAAGCATCCTGTATTGGTTCCTACACTACAGATAGGAAGACACATCGTAACCAGCGAGATAACAGCAGTAAGGGTTCTGAATTCAAGCGCGGGGAGTGTCTTTATTATTCATGCTAGCTAATAGTGAACATTTCGCCGCAGTCGATTGTCTATCCAGTGAGCCGCCCAATAAGAGACTTCTGTTCCGCAAATAGAAACTTGGCGTAGTCATATAGGTCAATGTCGTAGCGATTGCGGTTCTGTAGGATTTGGTACTCGCGTGAGTCTTTCTTTATTCGCGGGTGGGGATTCTTGCTCTGCGGCTCAAAGTAGTACATATTGTTCTTGCAAGTTTGCGACACGCGGCTGGGAAGCTTCCAACCATAGTAGGCCTCCACGCGTCGCAGTGTCTCCGTCTTTTCTTCCAATAATCCAACTAAGAATTTCCGTCGAACGATCTCTTTCGCAATGTTGAGGTGACTCTCGTCGATCGGACCAGACATTGTATTGCTGAGTGTGCGTACCAGCCAGTTCTCCGAATAGTCCGACGCAAACTGTTCCAGTGTCATTTCTTTAATGTTCAATCCGAGCGATGCTTCCTGATCAGGCATTCGTAAGAAGTAATACAGGGACACTAATCGTTCAATAGGATCTCGAAACACTGTAAATAGCCGTCCCTTGTGGTTCGCGTCGAATAGTTTTGTCGCCGCGCGTACATGTGGCGTGAGCACCACATCAACCATGCGCGACGGTATCAGCCCCAGATCCGCTGCTCGCTGTATCCCCAATGGAGTAGACGTATCCACATTGGCAAAGTTCCCAAACGGCTTGTTTAACACCTCCAGTTGCTGAAACAAAAGAGAGATACGAAGTAAATGAGTCGACGGTACTCCCGGATTTCACAAGCACGCACACGCTGTAGCCCAGAAACTTACCTCGTCTAGTTGATGCCCTACGCCTTGCTCGCAAGCAAGTACTCGTCCCATACACATGCTCATGATGAGCTTCATCGTAGTACCGGCACTTCGGGGCACATGCCAATATATTGGCGTGTCCATGATGCCCATGGCCTCGTTGTTGTTCTTGTATGCGCTACGAACATCGGGCGGAATGATGGTTCCTTCCGGAGCATGTGCCACCTTTCGTGGTTTCATTACGCTCGTGCCAGAGGGATTCAAGGAGCTTGTGACGTCCGACACGTGCGAGCCGATGACGAGGAGAACAAAGGTCAGCATTCCCACAACAACATAGCGACAAGGATCAGATTCTTCCGATCCTGATGAAGAGATACTTTTAGAAGGTCGTGAATCCGACGACGCATCCATCAAGAAGCTTCGTAATCGAACCATCATGAATCCCAGTCGGTGTAACGCATACAGCAAATACTCGTATGCCAACGAGCGCCGTGGCCGACCGTCCTCACTGATGCTGGTCCTTTGAGGGGAACCACTGGAATCTGGGTCATCCCTCGCTTCTCGTAAGAGTGACTGATGCTCTAGATGATCAGAACTGTGATAATTGACGGCTGTTCCCGAAATATTGGTCAGGAGAGGCTCAAAGTCAACAGAGTCGGGGTCAATCATGGTGCTGCCAATGTTGTCGACCAAACTACTTTCTTGCCGGCTGACGAGCTCCAAATGCGACTCGCCATCAAAGGACGACATCGTTCCTTCATTAGATGGTCGTTTCGGTGCCATTCTGGATGAAACTCTTCTTGAAACGTCCCCAACAAAGGACAATTCACATTCACCTCTTCGCCGTCGTCGCCTCCTCGAGTTTTGTCAGAGAGGGTGTTACTATATGTACGATACTCGTTCTCTGTTGAAGGCTACGTACTTTTTGTACTAAGGAAGGTCATTTTGAACGATGACGCTGATAAAAGTTTTGGGCCGGTCTGTCAGAGTCCGCTCGCGTGGGAGGGCAGAGCCAGCTTCGTCGAGTGAGAGTCCGATACGACGTAATACTCAATATCGTCATTTCCACCATGATAGAGGCGATGAAGCTTGGTAACTCTAGCTAGTGCTTCAGAGAGCAGCAGTAGGTTATTCAATCAGTAGGGTCATGTCTCTACAACTTTTTCTCCCAGGGCGCAGTCTCATTTGCTCGAGCCGGAGCTGATCGCCCGTAGTACAGACGGAATAAAGCGTCGGGTGACAGACCCCTAGCATACTGGTTGACAAACTTGGAATTGAGGAACGTAACATACAGAACGCCAAGCTTTTGCCATCGTCGAGGCGAGCACAGTGCCGGTGGGCCGCCCAGAATAATCAGCCGCTCAGCGCAATCGCCAACTCCAAATCTAGAAAGCAACGCCGAGCGTCGTCGTAGCAAGGAAATTAGCTCATAGTCTTCCATCAAGCACTGATCTGGAAAGCCTCCAACATAATCAAAGATGACAGCAGGTACGGATAGGACTTGATCGCCATAGGGAAGCGAATACATATGTGTACGCAGATTTGCAGTCGTCTCGACGGCTCGAATGCCGGGCGGAAAGGGACCATCATTTAGACCTTCTTGCGTCGTATCAATACCAAATGCAAAGGCACAAGAATTTGGCCTTGTCGTTGAAAATGGTGCTGCGTCGAGTCCGTTGATGATGGTGGCGTCCCATCCGGCTGGGAGAGTCGTATCGGAATGGCAAAATGTATAGATGCGACCTTGCGCATGCTTTGCGCCGTAGTTGAGACAAGGTCCACGACCACCTCCATCTTCAAAACCAAGTATAGATAGTTTGCCCCAAGCACCACGGTTGTCTTCCAGCATCTCAAGCTCGTTGCATGACCCAGCGTCCACAACAAGCACCTCGACGCCTTTCGGCGTACAACAAGATTCGAGTGCCAAACTTAGCTTTGCCTTGATGTGCGACCCCTCTTCACAGTACGCTGGTATTATCATGGTTATTTGAAAGTCAAAGCTTGACGCAGGCGGCGGCGGCGGAAGCTTCAAGAGAGCTGGCCACAGACGGATGAGTTGCTGGCCTAGCGGAGTGCGTGCTGGAAGCACAGTCTCTATCTCGTCACTGGACGATGCATGTGTTGTGGGTCGCATCGTTAGAGATACGAGCCGGCGTAGAGCATCATTGGAACGAATGAGTGTAACCAAGCTCTTATCTGACCAAGCGGAGTCTTGATTTGACGAGAAACGCTGCAAGAGCGGTAGTAGCTGTGACAATCGATCTTGCGGCGAGCGACATGTGAGCTCGGCGCGACTGCAGGTTGTCAGCGGAAGCCAACATGGGAACTCCGCAAACTCTATGGTTCCAGTCTCATTCCTGTTTGTGATGGATTTTCGTAGAAAGTGACGGAGACGAAACAAAGTCGGCGAAACGAATGTGGCAAGCAAATAGTGGTATCCTGATACCGACAGGCACCCGACCGCGAGAGACCATCCGAGGAAGGATTCGACTGGAGCCGGAAGCCATGTCCCGGGCCCTCCAATCCAAGGCGTCTTGGCCTTAGTATAGATTCGATCCACTGCCATGGTTACCGCTATAACTTGTTTCCCAAAGTTTGGATGAGATTCGATTCGATGCACTGCATCGTCAAGATTCTCAGCTTCTCACGATGTTTTGACGACTGTTACGCTTCCCGCCAAATATTTTCGACCCCTTCGACCCAACCATTGTCGGAATGGAATCCGGAGTTTGCGAGCATTCGAGTTTTGGGTTACAATAAGAGCCCGCGCGTCGACTGACCACTCGGAAGTCGTCGCGATGCGACGCCGCCGCCGCCGACGACGGGGCGCTGATGACAGAGATTCGTTGTAAGCGTTCCTTGTCGCAGCCCTTTTGCAAGTTTGCGATTAGTCATGTCAGAACCTGTCCCTACTGCTAGCCTAGCATCGAAAAAGAAAAAGCGGCGTGGATCGAAGCGACCCCGCGTGTCGCCCGAAGAACAACTGCAGCAGGAGCAGCAAGAGCGCTACGACAAGCTTGTGTATGCGTGCCGCAAGGCTTTACACAAGGACGCCAAAGTCGTCAAGACGTTTGAATGTCAGAAAATCGTTCGGAAACTTAAGCAGGATGCATCATCGCAGTCTGATGCTAGCACCACCACCAAGCACGGGTCTAGACTGGAACGAACCAAGACCTTCTCAATCGATGTACTGGTACAGGTGTGCTTACAACGACTCGGTCTGCCGACGATGAACCCGAACTCATCAGAAGACGACTCAAGTAGTCGCTTGCAAGTCGATGCATTGCCTCTACACGACAAAGCACTACTAGAACGCATGTTACAGCACAAGCGAATGAAGCGTGCCATCGATACGTGGGGTGACAAGGTGGCGGACTATCGGCGATGGTTGCTTGGACGACAAGAGTATCTGGTAGAAGGCCCCAAGCCTCGTATGACAAAACAAAGGAAAGACAGCAATGCAAACAGGAGGACAAGAGAAGATTCCACCGAAGGACGTTTTGTGCAGTTGGGTGGACATGGAGATGGCGAGAGTGGCGACGAGAACAGCGGCGACACCGAGCACAATAACGCCGAGGCGACATCGGACCAAAAGAAGAATCGTCCGGGACAGCGTGCGAGGCGGGCTAAAGCGATGGCGATACAAGCACGCAAAGAAGGTGGAGTGATTGACAGCTCCCTAAACTGGAGAGAAGCGAAGACGTCACGGCCTGCCGAGATGGACAAGCGTGTGACCGGGGCGAAGGCAAAACAGGCCGTTGACCCATCTAAGATTGCTGCCATGGGCACGACATGGAAAGAAGAAGGGAAGGAGCATCCATCATGGGCAGCTCGACAATCACAAAAGACGGGCATCGTTGCGTTCGCTGGCCAAAAGACTACGTTCAACTGAACATGAAGTGTAGCAAAGATCAGATCGTGCTGCGAATCTAATGCGTTAGGTAGCTGCAATAGCTAGTAACACAATCCTGTGCGTCGTACACATTTTACTTTCTTCCAATCTGCGCTCACATCACGATATTGTACAGTTCGCGCTGGACGCCTTCTCATTGGCTTTGGTAATGTGATTGAGTCCACTCTCAGCGTTGACTCGCGAGTCCTCCATTTGTGTCTCGATCTGATCGACCTGATCCTGCTGACTTCCGACAATGTGGGCCAGATCCTTGTAGATTTCGTTGACTTGATGCATGCCTCGATTGATACTGCGAATCTCCTCCTCTCTCTCCCTCATGATTTCTTCGTTCAATCTCTGCACGTACAAAATCGTGCCAAGCATTTGATGATTGTGAGAGGACAGAAGTCAGCCACAACGAGCAAATAAATATCTACGACCACTCACTTGTTGCTGAAGTTGAATTTGAATTTGCTCTTGATCCGTTGTTTCCGGCGCGGCCGCAAGAGATGACTGATCTTGGTTCATTCTGGCTTGTGACAAACGAGCTCGCTTTTGCTTGGTGTCCAGCCGCACATTCTTGAAGGTTTGTTCGACACGGCGAAAGTCACGAGTCAATTTTACATGCGTCGCCCGTCGTTTGGCTGCTTCCGACCGTGGCAGACTTGCAATCTGTTTCTCCTGGGCGAGTAGCTGACCGTCCAGCTTCTTCCCGAGTTGCTGCAGGACGTCGACTTGCACCTTGTACCTGCGTTGCATAGACGAAATATATATGGATCATCAAAGATTAGCATAGAAAACATGAGGAAGTGCCGTGTGAGATCGTTCATTGATGACTTACTGCGTTTCCAATACTGGTCCATCTGCCTTCGTCCCGACCTGTGCCGCGATTCGCTCCAGGATTCCCACATTTCTCTGCAAAATGAAAGATCCAGAAGACACGTTAGATAGCACGAACTGTACCCATCAGTCTTATGATTTCGCACAGAGCTCATTCGCACCTGATACTGCAGGATTCCGTCGCTGACTTGGGAAAAAATGGCGGAGTTCTGCATGCTGCCAGATTCTGGGACGGTGGCTGGAGCAGACACCCGTTGACTTGGCCGCGAGGCTCCCCCTGGCTTCCCAACGTCTTGAAATGACATTCTAAGGTAGCTGACAAGAAAATGTATCTATTGGAGTACAGCAGTTATGTAAAGAGGTTTCAGTGTCGTTGTTCTGTTGAAGCAAATGACCACCATGTGTAGCCATGGTCAATGCATCAAGGTGATGTTCGAGTGAACTCTTCGTTGCTCTAGAGAGCTCGAGACGACTATGAAGAGCTCGCGGTTACGGACCTGGTCGAGAACGGACGACGGCCAGGCGCGGCCCGTGGCGACGACACACAAACCGCACACAACCATGACAACGCCGACGACAGCGGCTTTTGATGACTGAGAGTGTGTCATAGGAAGCGGCAGCCCAATCAGGATCCAAGCAGCGTTGCTCTTCCTTCACTAGCATACACACTTCTACTATGGCGACTCGTGGTGTGATGCAATTAACGAAATTGCTGCTCAACTACTGCGAGCACGGTGGGTCCAGCAGGGCCATTCGCGACTACATTTCGTCCCCGCGTCTCGTTCGATTCGCTGAAGCACACCCGCATGTGGAAATTATCGTTAAGGTTCGGAACGGGAAGCATCCTTTTGTAGAAGGTCACTATCGTACTGGAAAGCCCAAACAGATAACAGTCAAGAACGAAGAAGGACCGCACAAGATACAAAAAGTAATGGACATGCTCAAGAACAGCAGTGGCCGCAAGATTGCCAAGCTCAAGCAACCAGTCGTGACAAGCACTCCTAGTGTCCAAGGTATCTGGACTCCCATGTTGGATTTACAACAAGAGAAGTTTGCGGTGGAGATTATGAATGAAGGGTCCGGGTCCGAGTCCTCGGCGAGCGCATAGTGAATAATGAGTATCGAACAACCGGATCACTTACAGAACTCGTTTTCGGCGATTACAGTATCTGGCCAACGCGACAGAGGGAAAAGCGAGTGAACTTTCAGAGAAGTCACAGGGATTGGATGTGTTTTCAACTTGGGAGCAGTTGTTCTGAGAATTGTGGAGGCTGCGCTTTGCCGTTGGCTGGTAGCAGAAAAAGTAACGAACGTTTACATATATAACATAAGCGATCCTCGAGGTTGGTCTGTACTGAAAATCAAGCGCCGGACAAGATGGGATTCTAGGCTTGTTAGGGGCTTCTGATGGGCTTGTGATCTACCTTTCGGCTACCGGTAGAAAGACCACAGCCAAGTACATTGAGTCACAGAGCTCTACAGGCGACAATCCGCAAGATCAGCTTACTTCTGGCGACCAGCAATATCTTCCGTATGGAAGATGGTGTACATGTAACGTCGCTGCTGCTCCTACCGGGTATATGTACCACCCCTCAGAAGCCCCCTGCGTGAGTGAGACGCGCTCACAATCAGCCGCCTTCCCTACCTCGTTGGTGCTGATTTAAGTATACGTGAGTCACATAAATATTGCTGACGTACACTGCGAAGCCCGCCTGTCATTCTGGCATTCCACGAGTGTTCCACCATGAGGATTCGTCTGCCGTTGTTGACGACGTTCCTGCTCTTCAAGTGATCGCATTAACATTACAGAATATTTCAAGCCGTGCCTGAGAACCATAGCAATCATGAAAGAAAAGAAAAAGGCCTGCAAAGAAAAGAAATTAGGTCCCGGACCTGAACCCTGTCGCTGTGCAGTCGACCCGTACAAGAGTCGTAGGATTGCCTTCAGCTCCTTCTGGGACGACGGCGCCGACCATGAGCACACTGACGACGATATATATGGCCTGATATGTCGTATGGAGCAGCGGCAAAAAGATTACCGGCCGCTGGAGCCAGAGACGGCGCAAAAGGTCGTAAAGCGGGCGAGCAAGGAAATGGAAAAGGCCTACTCATCATCGCGTCTCCTCCGGGAGGAACCTGCAACCAGCGTTGTCGCCCCGTTTGCAAAGGAGGAGCTGAAGCTAGGTCGATTGCTTGGCTCAGGTGGATTTTCTAGTGTGTACGAAATTGTCTCCTTCCATCCGAACAAAGAAAGTGAGTATTCTCCTGAGGACGAGCAAGCGCGGCGATTTCTAACAGCACATGCCAGGCGAAAGCCCAACAGCGGCGAGACTCGTTATGCCGTCAAGTACCTGCGGCGGCGTCTCTTGGAGAAACCTCGAAAATATGCTAATGGGGCGATTGACTTGGTCATGGAGAAAATGATTCTGGAGAAGCTGCACCATCCCAACATTCTTACTGTCCGCGGAGTCTCGGCAGAGGGACCGGAGGGCTTTGCCACCGGGCGTCACGACGCATACTTTATCATTGTCGACAAAATGAAGGAGACATTAGAGGACCGCGTCTTTCAGTGGCGAAAGAAAATGAAGCGTCTCAAGCACCCCATCATTGGAAAGATGATTGACAGAAAAGGCAAGGTGAGGAAGCAACTTCTTGTCGAGCGCCTCACTGTGGCGTACCACATTGCCTGCGCGATGGAATATTTGCACAGCAAAAATATCATCTATCGTGATTTAAAGCCCAACAATGTCGGCTTTGATATTCGTGGCGATACTAAGCTCTTCGACTTTGGGTTGTGTCGCGAGATGCCACCCGCGGAAGATGCCATCGACGGCGTGTACAAGATGTCGGGCAAGGTGGGGACTGTGCGCTACATGGCACCCGAGGTGAAGGCTAAGCAGCGTTACAATCTGAAGGCGGATGTCTACAGCTTCTCGCTGGTTCTATATGAAATTCTGATGCTGGCGCGCCCGAAGGAAAAGACAGAGTCGCAGAAGGAGGCTGAAGCGGCCAACACGTACTCGACGGTCGACGAAGCCAACGATCAGCAACGCTTCGTCTGTCCTTGCTGGCCAGGACCGGTACAAGACTTTATTCAACGCGCCTGGTCGGAAGATATAGAGGAGCGCCCCTCCATGATGGAGATCCGAGATATTCTCCGCCAAGAGATAGTCAAGCTCCGGGACGGCGATGCCTCGGGGCTCAACCATACTCGTAGAAGATCCACGCACATATTGAAAACAAGTAGTGGCTCTACCTCAGCCAAACACTCCTCGTCGACAAACGCCTTGACCGCATCGGAAAGCACGGCTTGAGGAAACTATCTGATGGTGGGGTCATAGTCATGGCGCAAGCTGTTTAATTGTAATTTCTTATTCTGAGCGACGTCCCTATCTCATATCGCAGTAGGTCTATGTGAACTATTTTCCCGCCGACTCTGCTGATGCAATGTGTGTGATGTAGTTTTCGCTTTCGTCATTGCGACGAACCTCTTGTCACTCTCAATTATCAAAGAAACGCTCCCTATTTTATTTTTTGTTTTGCGTCGAAATTCGGATACGCGAATGGGCTTCTCTTACTGCAGTTGAACAAGAAACGAATGGAGATCGAACACCAAAGCTTTAGAAACTAACAAATATAATGTGCTTTCCCCTAGCAAGGAATGCTACTGAAGAGAAGCGCGGCGACAGTCACGAATGCACCCAAACTGAGGCGGGCATTGACTCCACCGGAAGTACTTCCAACCCCTACGTTATCATTGAATCGGGTACAAGAATCCACCACGGCTGAGGTGGCGAGAGCACTTGGAAACCTGTCACTGGGCACAGTGACCATTTGAACGTTCGAGTTGTCTTGAGTAAAGTGAACGCAGCTGGAATCGGATTCGAAGCCAACTGGCGGGCCCTCGTTGCGGCAGGTATCCTTGTTCAGAGCAGCGGCGGTCCCGCTGCATTCCGACGAGGCAAGGGAGGAACCTAGCTTTCCACAGCAAGTTTGCTGATCCGTGCTGACCACACCGAGAGTAGCAGAAGTTCCGTCGCATTCCAAGGAAGATCCGAGCCACGTGCAAGATCCGTCGACGACTTGGACACCACCCCAGCAAAATGGCTCGAGACTAACAAGTAGCACTACACTGCTGTCAATCCGAAGGGACTCTTCGGCACCAGTCAAGTGCACGAGTGCAATGTGGTCAAAGTCGCAGGTCAGACGCTCCTCCGAAGCTCCGATTCCGGTACAAACGTTCACGAAGCCCCCGGTGTAGTTGCCATTGCTTAGAGTCAAGTCACCGAAAGGTGTTTCCGACAAGTCATCGATAAAGAATCCTTGGCACGTATCACGGTAAGTAGAAAAGCCGATGGACTGGGCATCGGCAATAGTAGGTGCGGCTGGGTAGCCGGTCCCAGGGAAATCTAGAAAATTAGATTCCCCAAAATTGTACTGAGTTGCGCAACCTGGGCCTCGGTAGCAGACCAATGTAGCTTGAGAGTTACTCACGAGACTTGGAAACGTAAATCCTGACATGCTGCAGTGTATCTCTTCCCTTCGTTCACAGAGCCTGGCAAGAAAGACGAGGTGGAGACGTTGCCATGAAGTGCGTATTTCGTATCATACTTGTCGTCTGTCACGTCGCCACATCATCACACCTTTTGTCGACACGCGCGCGGTTGATGGCGTCATCTTTCTCGATCGTCCGTCATCATCCCGACGGTCAGGCGTGCAGATAAAAGCGACCGCAAGGCACTCGGGAGGCGAATTGTCGCAGTTCAGTGAGTTCAGTATCCGTTGTATCGGTATCAGGTAGAGCGACTGACTAGGCCTTAAAATAGTCGGCAGAGCCGCTAGGGGAGCCATAATAGTTATGGCGCGAGCTAAGCGTAATTTCTTGTGTCGTACTTGATGGTACGTCCTTCTCATACCATTATGATGTTACAGCGGAGCGTGAGCGAGCTGTTTTACGTCTGCTAGCCAGGTAATATCCTTTCTATTGCACACCGTGTGTTCACTGCCGCGGGCTGTGTCGACGCGACCATACCACGAGTATTGCTTCTCTCAGTCGTACGAGCAACTTCTTACTTCGAGGCTCGTCTCTTCCGGACACTCTATTTGGAGTTCGCGTAGTGATTGCCTTTTCTCTTCGTCCTTTAGATTGACCGCTTCATCAATCAGCTGCTTGTACACCTGAATCTCATCGCACAAAGCTCTGCAGACATTTCGACGCCCAACTTCTGATAAGAACTTCTTTGTTCTCTTCATTTTATTGAACTCTACTTCCTCGCCATCTGTCGTAGGCATATCACCTCGACCTCCAACCATCCAATCGATATTTTTCCAGTCGTCCCAAACGTATTCTTGTCGAATCACGTACATCTGCCTGTCTTTTATTGGAAAAATGGATCGTGTGTATTTTTCATAGTTCCAAAAGTTGTGCGCATTGGATGCTGCCTTGCCTTGAATGGCACCCCATGCCCAGTGACGGCATTGAGACTTTGTCAAGTTCATGCTGAGTCTATAAATACTGGGTCTTGGTCGCGATCCGGTAAGTCCTTCGGTTGCAAGTTGATCGAATGTATCGTAGCACGTGTACACCATGGCCTTGCCGCAAAATTTATTTTCCCAGTGATGTTCGTAATCGAACCAGCTTTGCATGCGATGAACCGGATGCCGAACCGTAATCAAGAAGCGGCTATGCGTCGGTGTCTGCTTTGCATTGATCTCAGCAAGATTGTGGTCGTGGACAACAAGATCGACCTGTCGTGATATTGCCGAGTCACGAAAACGAAATTCTTCCTTGTTGTTGGCATAATAAACACGCTGCGCCTCGAGAAGGAACTTGGAGACGGTGGTCCCTGCAGTCTTGCCAATGTGAATGAAAGCCATTTTGCCTTTGTGACTCACGGGCTTGGTGCCTGCTCGGTCGAGTCGCCGTCGCAATAAGGTAGTATTAGATTGGTTGCCCGCTCGCTGCAAGTACAGTTCAAAACCTTCATCAATCGTAGCGGACTCTGCTTCGGATTCTTCTATTGCGATTTGTGTCGTTAGCTTTCGTCGTTCAGATGAAATCTTATAATTCTCAATGTCAAAGAAGTGCCATCCAGTTTTCTTTTCGTCAAATTTTGGATAGACACAACTGGGCTTCTCTTTCTGCACTAAATTCATTTTGGAAAACGCACGGCTCTTGCGATCTTCAAATTCTTGGTCGCGATGGGGTTCCTCCTCAAAAACACCTGATTTTTCCCTGAATTGCTTCTTCAGCCGCTCCTCCATCCTAATCTTTGCAGTTTCGCCGTTTTCTCTTCGGCTGGCCTTTTTCTGGACTGCTGTTGGTTCATCGTTCGTCGTCGTCGTCGTCGATGACGAGCCATCGTCACTACTTGACGTTTGCTTTGTGGAGACGGATGAAGCATTGACATGATGTTGTCCAGACAGCAAGGGTTGGTGCGGCACAGCATGATGATGAACAACGGCAATGATGATAGCAAAACACGCCACGCTTTTCAGAAAATGGAGCAACCATGTTCGCATCGGCCATGATGAGCGGCGGTGATGTCGTGAGTCAGCAATAGTAGCATCGGAAACCTGTAGTGAAGAGAAGCATGTTCCACAAAAAGTATTCCTCTGATTGAACTTGGTCCCCGAACGACGAATCTGCATGTTTTTTGCAGTCTTGCTGCAAGATTCTCTTTACTTGAGCGGTGACACACCGTGAACCACCAGCACTCTGGAGGATTCGAGTCAGTCTTGAGCGCCTATCCTCGCCGTCATCGTCGTCATGGTCTCTGTGAGGAGAGCCGCTCCTTTTTTCATTTCCTCAAATCAATCTGCGGGAAACCGCGCGACTTTTCAAGCGCGAGACGTCCTCTTGTAGAGCGGCTGCCTCTATCAGAATCAGGAATCTGTATTGCTCGAAGAGTCGGAACTATCCTGTCAGCCATGAATTTCGAAAAAGAGACGAAACATGAAACATCCATGTACGACGACGACCACGATATGCTGGTAAATGGCAATAGGATCGCAAGAAAGGATAGAAAAAGCAGCCTGCTCGTATTCTCCTTTTCCCTAACTTGAGGTTTGCATCTATCTGAACGATCAGTAGCAGCATGAGATCTGCTGCGACAGCACAGTCCGCCGTTCGCGTACGTCGCATGCTGCAGGTCAATATGGCTGATGGCGTGTCTATTAGACATCGACGGTGTCAGACTGCACAGTTATTATGCCACATGCGGCGGTCTGAATGGAAAATATCAAGTAGTAATAGTCAACATGTTCGGTTCCTCTCAGTGGATAATACATTGGAAGGCAAGAATGATGATGAAAAGAAGTCTCAACCGCAAAACGACCGGTTGTCGCCATCACCGTCACCCTCGTCGCCGTTACGCTCGTCGTCATCTCCGGAACAAGACCGCGCCGCGCAGCTCGAGTACGAACACATGGAGCGTGCGACAGGGCGACTGCTAGCAATGGACTCGCTGACACCAGCATCGCTGCAAGAATTCAGAGTGGCCTTTCAGTACTGGGCAGGTCGGAGGCCACTACAAATAGCAGTGACCGCCGGCAACGATCATAATATGGAACAACAAGCAACGCTCAAGGCTGAGGCGCTATGGCAATGGGTTCTAGAAAAGGACGATCCTGAGCTTCTTCAGGCAGTCATTAAGACAAATGAGTCGAGTGTGGGTGGATTGATCTCGTTCATAGAACGATACTTGATGCCCTTTCGAGGGACTTTCCAATCGATGGTTGTATCCAGACGCCGATTGCGATTCCAACCTCAAATGGAAAACCACCAAAATGCACTGGGTAAAGCTTCTGAAATACTACAGCTCATGAACCGCCTTCTGGAGGATTCATCGAATAAAGCAGTAGTACCCGACTACTTAACATGCAACATGGAACTCACTGTCTGGTCGAAACGATGTTGGTTTCTGTCTACGTTTGGGGATCAGAGGCTGGACGACGATGTTGTTCAGAACGCCTTGGGTGGCGCTAGGTCTCCACGGGATTGCTTGGACCGCATGGAACAGTTTGTAGATACCATGAGGCACGATACAAACTACCCCGAACCGGACAAAGAAGCGATCATCTTGTTGTTGACAGCATGGGTTCAAAGTGGCCTGCCAAATCGGGCGGAACAAGCAGAACGATTGCTGAAGTCGATTCGACATCAATGCGACGAACCCGTCGCCTTCAATGCCACCATGTATGCGCATGCATCCCTCGCCGAGAAAGATCCGACTCACGCGACCAGTGCCGCGTTGCTCATGGGCGAGTTGAAGGACTCTGGGATACCGATGAATGTTGCAACGTATGCCACCATGCTTTTAGCATTTGCGAATGCTGGTGAGGTGAGAAAGGCAGAGGATCTCTTGTTGCAAATGGAAAGCAACGTGGAAGTCGTAGGGTTTGCTCCCAACAGTGTTTGCTACAACACTGTGATGGACGCACTGGCGAAAACTGCCGATGACCCCCAATCGCCGGAACGAGCTGAGGCGTTGCTAAAGCGCATGGATCAGCTGAACACGAGCCGCGTCATTCCGGAAGGTCCCGATATTGTCAGCTACTCCTCTGTGATTGATGCGTGGTGCCGATCGTCGGATCCATTAGGCGCGGAACGGGCGGAGAAACTATTGCTTGAATGTGAACTGAGGTCTGAAGAAAATCCTAGTCTCAGACCCGATATCATTCCATACAACATTGTGTTGGACGCATATTCTCGACGCGGCACCGAAAAAGCAATGCCTTTTCGACGGGACAATGTGAATACCACTTCGGTTGAACGGGCCGAACAGCTGCTACGACACATGCAGAACGGGCACAACCCGTCGGCTCTCCCAGAGACAATTAGCTACAATTGTCTCCTCAATGCATGGGCGACGTCTGGTGCATACGATAAAGCTGCGGAACGAGCGCGAGAGGTATTGAAACAAATGAAGGAAGATTATGAGGCAGGGAACTCGTTTTCAAGACCTGATCGCATTACTTACAATGTCGTGTTGCGACTAGTGGCAAGGTGCCCGTCGAAGGAATATCCCAATGAGGTGGAGGACTTGCTACAGGAGATAAGTGACCGTGGGTTGCAGGCTGACGTTATCACGTACAACTCCGTCATGGACTCCATCATAAAGAGTGGAGCAACAGATTGCGAGAGAAAGGTGGGAGACATACTGCAGTGGATGGAGGAGCAGCACCGAAACGGCAACGATAATGTGCGACCAAATGAACTCACATACAACACGGTTCTCCATGCACATGCCAAAATGGGCCACCCTGATGCCGCGGAGCGTGTGCTTCAACGCATGATGGAAGTCACAAACAGATCGAACGATTCCTATGCTTCTCCGTCGATCGTCAGCTTCACAACCGTGATTGATGCATACGCACAGAGGGGACAAGCTGATGCTGCCGAAGCGCTTGTTCAAAAGATTGATCAAACACGTGGCGTTAGCCCTAACCGATTCAGTTTCAATAGCGTGCTTAACTCGCTGGCCAAGAGTAGGCAGAGGGATGCGCCACAACGAGCCGAGAAGATACTGAATCGAATGCAGGAGGAGTATGAGGAAGGTGACGACGATGTTCAACCAGATACTGTGAGCTTCTCGACCGTCCTCAACTGTTGGGCACAGAGTGGTCAGCCGGGGGCCGCCGATCGAGCAGAGGCCATTTTGCAGCGCATGGAAGAACTGAACGACCGAGGACAGAGTCTCCTACGGCCGAATGCAGTCACTTATTCTGCTGTTGTGAATGCGTTGTCCAAGAGCGGAGAACCCGATGCCGCAGACCGGGCAGTTCGCCTCTTGGATCGAATGGAGGATGCATTTCGAAACGGTCGGCAACATGCGAAACCCAATGCGTACTGCTATAATGCTGTGATCAATGCTATTGCCAAGAGCCAGGACCCAAATAAGCCCGCTCGTGCTCGTGAGATATTCAAGCGTATGAAAACGGCGTACGAAAAGGGGGGCGACGCCAACGCGAAGCCGAATGTCACGACGTACTCTTCCATTCTGAATGCATGTGCCTATACAAGTGGTACGAAAGAAGACAAGGCCAATGCATATAAAATTGCGCGTACAACGTTGAAGGACATGATTGACTCAAA
Source organism: Licmophora abbreviata (assembly GCA_900291995.1). Classification (NCBI taxonomy): domain Eukaryota; phylum Bacillariophyta; class Fragilariophyceae; order Licmophorales; family Licmophoraceae; genus Licmophora; species Licmophora abbreviata. Next base: position 67,406 of record OLMU01003073.1, on the reverse strand, counting down.
CGTCGAGCCTACCATGATTACCTACTTGAACTTCATGACAGCGTGTGCCAAACTGCTACCTCCCGGTGGCGTACGAGAAAAGATGCTTGTCGCTACATTTCGCGAATGTCATCGAAGCGACATGGTGATCCCAAGAATTGTCGATATCCTACGTTTCTCTGTGCGCCCACATGTGTTTGATAAGTGCATGGCCTTTCAGCAGAATGGTCAGTCCTAAGATAACAACAAATCGACTACGACCGTGACTAAAAAGTAAAACATGGATTCAGACGTCGTTATCTTCCGATTTGCTGTTCCGCGCGGCGTCTGCAAAATCTTGCCATGTCGCGCTGCTTCCGACGAGTCGCCGTTTCTTACTGATAAGCTTGGTCGGTTGGTTGAAGACTCCATGTGTGTCCTTTCCACAAATCGGACAAGATCCTTTCTCAGAGTTGCGGAACACGTTCAAAATACACTTTTCACAAAAGTAATGACCGCAGGAGGTAACTACCGGATCTTGAAAGGCCTTTCGACACAAATGGCAGGCGAATGGCAACCCATCGTCTGATATACCGGACTGCGCCATCGATTCACTTCCATCTTTGGTTCCCGCAAAAAGATCAAGCTCGCGTTGTTCTCGTTCTTTCTTCTTTTGTTCTTCATATTGCTGTTCCAACTGCCAGCCTGTCAGAGTATCCCCCCGATCGTGTAAATAGATGCATGAATCGCCGAAGCCACAGAAGCCAGTGTCCTTGTAGTCTTTGCAAACGTCGGGTTGATAGTCAAACCGTGCAGTGGTGCGTACGAACGAAGACGCTTTGATGGGTCCCGCCAGAAACTTGTTGCGGGTAGTGTCTCGAAAAATCCCGTCGTCTCCCTTCTCAGCAGCCTCAGACTGCTGTTGCTTTTCGGGGTGATGTTGAGCGGTACTTGTGGCCAGCTCCTTCTCTGATATGCCTGCTGAGCCCGATGCTTGGTACGAGTGAAGGACCTTCTTGCTTGAGGCGTCGTCAGTTTTGAGGCTGTTACCACTGGTCGTATCTGTCACAAGTCTTTGTTTCTTGGATAGCTTTCTTGCTTCATCCAAGAGCTGCGACGTCTCTCCCTCTTCATCGCTGTTGCCGTCTCCAGCATCAGTCACGGCGGCGTGATCGTTTTCTTCCTCGGCTTCCCTCTTTTTACTACGCAGCGCCGCTTTCGCAGATCGCTTGGGTTTTCGAAACATAAAAGCAGGAAGTTTCGCTGCTAACGTAGTTTGTATGGACAGGTCGGCATACAGCTCGATCAGAAACGATCCGCTTATGCTTGTCGGTTCGAGAAAGTGAGACGCCACGGATTGAAGCCGAGAAAAAATGTGATGGCGTGAAAAATGGGTGGCCAATGTTGCCTCGCCACGCGCGATCCAACGCGCGAGGAATTCGAAAGAAGCTTTTTGTGTGTGACATTTTCGTTTTGTGGAAGTGATGAAAGAGTAAGCTATTAACAGGTACTGTGGGGGGACATGAGAGACAGTCTCTGTTGGAAGAGTGGAACCGACGATGTCAACAGCATCATGCGTTGAATTTCCGAAGAGTGATGTACAGAGGGACGTCCGTATTCGCTAGCTAGCTCTATAATAGTAGGGCATTTACTCACTCTATCTCGATTGCTGTTCGGAGGGTTTACCACCGGCCATGACCCAAAATGGGAGCTTCCAGTCGGGAATGAGCCAGTCTGGAAGCCTCACGCTGCCATACGTCGGTAGCAAGAATCGCAGGCTTCGTATGCTGGGCGGCAGAGACCCGTCGATATCTCGAAAGCGGTACTCCTCCGCGAGTTCCGCCACAACTTGGTGGGTGCCGCTCTTTTGAAAATTCTGTGGGTCCGTCGCCACTGCTGCCACGGCGCGTCCCGTCAACTCGGGACTTTCAGCATAGTCCAATGGTATCCCCACAAACTCATCCCATTCGCCCGATGTCACCATGTTCTCGTTGCGTTCCGTCTTTACTACACCAGGCCAAAAGGAAGTGACACAGATGTCTTCCGACTCGAGCTCGACTGCCATATCTTTTGCTAACCGATCAACAGCAGCCTTGCCAACTCCATATGGAACATTGAATGAATATGTAATTCCACCGAAGGAACTAATCATGGCAATCAAGGGTCGGGCCAGTCCGTATTTGTTGCTGCTGTTGGTTGTCGCACTTGTGTCGTTGTTGCGGTGCCGTGAGGCTATCATGAGTGGAACTGCATGACACGAAGCGACAAAGTGACTTCTCACCCCAACTGTATGCAGTACATCCCATAGGTCCACACCTTGCTCCCAGAATTTGCCAGAGAGACGAGACGGGCCTCCCGGGGGAACACGAAACACGTTGTTGACCAAAATGTCGAGTCGTCCTTGTTGCTGCTCTTCCACCAAGTCGAACAGGTCCTTTACATGTTGATCGTTCGCATGGTTACAATATACAGGAATTCCCTGTCCACCAGAATCCGTGACTAGCTGAGCTGTCTCTTCAATGGTTCCTGGCCCACCGACAACGTCGTCTGTCGAATACAGTCCGTCGGATCGCTTGCTCTTATTCTTGCTGGACGTGGATGTGCCTGTGACATAGACGATAGCACCCTCCTTTCCCAGTGCAATGGCAGTACCCTTACCAATGCCTCGCGATGCACCCGTGACAACACAAACGCATCCTTGAAGTCGTTTGGGGGCACTGTTGTTGGAGGTGCTGCCAATGGACGCGCTCAGTGACGATGACGATTGGTGGGACGTGACAACGAAAGCGGAATTCCCTCGTGAGTGAGATGTTTGACCAAGGAAAGCATGGACTACCGTCGTTTCGAGAGTCAGGATGAGCACAGTGAGGTGCAATAAGGCACGCGAGGACCGTCGCCGGCGTTCTTGGAGCATCGCCATGGTCCAAAGCAGCGGCGGTCTTTTGTGTTTTCTATCGCGCATATTTAGCGCGCGCCCGAAATCTGAAAAAAATCTCTGCGTCATCATTGAGGACGACCATGGCGACGGCGACGGCATTGCTTCCTCCCTCTTGTCGTTGCTCGCTTTCGCTGTCGTGTTGAACGTTTTCTGTCTTTGCGACTCGTTCTATGAAGCTACAGCGACTGGGTCGTTTCCTCGTTCGTCATTGTGGAGCTACGTCTTCTGTTTTGCTTCTCGGGTCTTCCACAGTAGCACTGGGCCAGGTATGGATGTTCACAGTGAGAAACTATGCACATGCTCACCAGAAAACTCTGACATATTCATCCACGCTTTCTCCTCAGACTATACATTCTTTAGAACACAACTTTCTGTGTCGCAGTGCTTTCATCCGTCCCTTTGCTTCGACAGAAACTCCTCGTCAAACCACCGGTACCGGATCGTTCTCACCGAGAGCCACCGCCGCCAGAACCATGTCCCGCTCTGCCAAAGCCATGCCCAGGAACCCTTACGCTCCTACCGTCACTCATGTCGACACCAACAGTCTACCTGACTGGATGCTACCAGAACGCACCCGCGTCCTGACATCCCCAGCGCTCCAACCCAAGGCTTCCGGAAAGTCAGTGCTCTACTGGATGCAACGCGATGTGAGGACCGTCGACAACTGGGCCCTGTTGTATGCAACGGCAGTCGCCAAGAAATTTAAAGTGCCCTTGCGTGTGGTGTATACACTTCTTCCCCCACCAAGTGGGGATTGCGATGTTACTTCCACTCCAAACCTTGCACCTGCAGCTTTAGATCTGCATATGACCAAACGACACGGCTCCTTCTTGCTCGGCGGCCTCGCATGCGTCCACGACGAATTGCAACAAAAAGCAGTTCCCTTGGACATTCTCACTCCTTCGTCTCGCGATACGGTTGGAAAATCCGTCTGCGACCTCGTTGACAAGTACCAGTCCCTAATGGTCGTCTGCGACATGACTCCTCTGCGTCCCTACCGACAGTGGCTGGAGGAGCAAACGGTGCCCCTGTTGGAGGCACGGTCCGTGCCGCTGCATCAAGTCGATGCGCACAACATCGTCCCTGTTTGGCATGCGTCGCCCAAGCGTGAGGTGGGAGCGCGTACGTTGCGTCCCAAGATTCACAGGGTCGTTGCCAAGTTCCTACAAGACTATCCGAAATTTGTTGGAAATGAGATGAAACATTGCAGCGAAAAATGTACGACGACGTTTGAAAAGGAACAATACGAAGAGTTTCTAAAGCTGGATGATTGTGTCGATAAGGTCGACTGGGCACAGCCAGGGACGAGTCATGCAGAGGCTCAGTTTCAGATGTTCGTCGAGAATGGCCTGAAACGATTTGATTCGCTCCGCAATGACCCTAACGAACGCAACGTGTGCTCGAGTCTGTCACCCTGGATCAACCATGGTCACATTTCGTTTCAGACACTTGTCATGAACGTCAAAAAGCTTAACAAGTATGCCAATGGAACGGCCGCGTTCATCGAAGAGGGCTTATGCCGACGTGAATTGAGCGACAATTACGTGTACTATTCTCCCGACACGTACGATTCGTTGGAAGCTGCTGCCGGGTGGGCGCAGGAAACGCTCGAGGTGCACACATCGGACGCGCGAGAGTATCTGTACACGTTGGAGGAACTGGAGCAGGGCAGAACGCACGACGATTTGTGGAATGCGGCCGAACTGCAGCTCGTGCGAGAAGGCAAAATGCATGGATTTGTAAGTATGAGTCTATTAGGGTGGTGTGGAGCAATGAGAAAGCTGCACCAGTACTCACCGAAACACTATTGATCTCGTCAATCGCAGCTTCGCATGTACTGGGCCAAGAAGATCTTGGAGTGGACCGAGTCGCCACTGGTTGCGCTGCGAACGTCACAATATCTGAACGACAGGTACGCATTGGACGGGAATGACCCGAACGGATTTGTCGGCGTCGGATGGAGTATTATGGGAATTCATGATATGGGCTGGAAGGAGCGGCCGGTCTTTGGCAAGATTCGATATATGAACTACGCTGGATGCAAGCGCAAGTTTAAGGTTGCCGAGTTCGTGAAGCGCTATGCTGGCGCGGCAGAGAACGCAAAAAAGGCAGAAAAGAAGGGGCAGAAGCGCAAGTCCCCGTGGGGATAAAAGTTGCAATGTATTTGCTCTTGAGCAAAACGGAACACCGTCCTACATCGCTATCGTTCGGCTTGCTTTTTAAAATTCTCTTCGTAAAGTTCGGCAAACCTAAATTTGATCTTAAAGTCATCTACACTGTAAGTGACTCTTCGATGCATTCCATGTCCACTCGCGATGCATTCATTTCGACCATCTCGAAGCGACTGCGTCGGCGACTTCGTCGTACAAGAACGTATACGAACAACAGAACTAGACCGGCGACGCTAAGGTAAACCAACACACTTTTGTCGGCCGTGCTGTCTGTTGGCTTTCTTCCAGATGCGCCGCTACCTGCTTCGGGCGATGCGTCGTGCTGAAGGGGTGTATCATCCTTAGGTTTCCCATCAGTATCTGATGCTACAGAAGCACCAGAACTTCCGTTTGAGGCACCTCCTTGGTACGATAGATCCATCGGGAGGTCATCTTGGCAGACGTCAGACGAACTCTCCGTCGACTTGGCGAAACCGACCCGTTTGTTGTAGAAGTCAAACGCAGCGTAGTAGCGATTAAAGAATACATCTCCCAGTACCCAACCCTATGCAGCATATGAGCTCCCAAGTGAGAAAGAGAGCACTGTGTGATTCTAGGACACGTAATCTGAGCAAACAACACACATTCAACATACCGGAATATCGTTGCTAGCTTGAAGACGAAGCATACACACGTCACCTACTGAAGTCGGAACGCGTAGCAACAGGTCTTCCTTTTCCAATAGATATGTGGCGCCATCTGCCTGGAACTCCAGTGAGAAAAACGGAGCTTCGCAGTCCGCGGCTGCAGCATCAAATCCCAAACGGCTCTCACAGGGAGTGATTTCAGGTTCGCCACCGGGAACAAGATTGAAGCAAGTTGCCTTATTGATGGCAGCAATTCGGCCAACGGCATCTGTCGGACCCACAATGTACGTCGACCCTGAATCGACAAGGGCGAGCGAGGAGCTTGGGAGCGGCGTTCCTCCTACATTAACGCCGTCGAGTCTGCGAGAGCGAGAAGCAAGCAGATGTCAGGAGCAGTTCGAGTTGCTTTGGTGGGCGTATACCGACAATTGAACTCACTTGAAATCCCAGTAGCCCTCAAACGTCTTCCCGCTAGCACTATCATGGAATTGTCCAAGATTGTGCCATGTAATGCATCCCGAATAGTGCTTCTGGTTGACGCCCCCAAACACAATCTCCGAGTTGTGGCTTATAGCAGGACCTGATTTCTTAGGACTTCCATTTTCATCTTCTTCCGGCTGAGGATAGTCATCTGCGCGGGTCAAGTATAGACTGAAGATGGGATGTCGTAGCTTGGGACCCAAGTTGTTTATGGGTGTCGGAAAATTGTGAGAGGAGATCATGCTAAAACCAAGTCCAAAGACGCCTTCTTCATTGGCACAAGTCTCGAAGTTCGAAACGGAAGTGATCTGGGCGAACACTTGACCGTCCACTGTAAGGTTGGTCCCGAGATGCAATGTGTCTTGCACGTGAACCCCAGCGACCTATGAGGTAGCATCAGAATGAAGACGAGGAAAGTGTGAGAAATGTGTGGACAAGCATGGCGTTTCCGTGCATTGAATAGCAGTAGGCTCATCAGTTCTCTTACCGTTTCTCCGTCTGCATATTCTGCTAGAAAGTCGTTACCTGCTGGATTCTCGGATGGTCCCGTGGCAGTGCTGGACTTGGATGCATCGTAGCGTCGCCACAGAAAGTCATCGCAACTAGAGTCGCAGTTGGAACCGGGAACCCACAAGTCAGAGGATCCAGTATCAAAGTCAACCGTGAAGGGTTGAGCGGGTGTTCCCAGCCCAATCTCTCCAGTCCAGAGTATCAAGTGGCAATTGGACAATTGTAACGACCCAATTTCGTCCTGAACTCGCCTACTCTCCTGTCGACCGACAATCTTGCGACGCCATCCAAGAGGCCCATAGTCCTCAACACGCTTGCCAGAGGACCGTAGAGGCCCCCCTGAGGGCGAATACTCCTCAGAAGGCACAATCGATGGGACTTCTTGGTGAGTCTTGCCGACACGGTTTAGCCTCCGGGAGCGATGATGCCACAGCTGTCCCCAAATAGCATTCTCAGCACGTCCCGAGTCTATCCAGAGCCTCGTGGCATAGACATCACTCATGCTGCCACAGATGACTGAATGAATGAAATTATGAGCTCAATCGATGAGGTGCGAGCACGCCCTTGCGTGATCCCCATGGTCTCGCGCGTCTCAATGTCAAGCTGGTTCAATTTTCGGCATACTTTGGAGTTTTGTATTGATTCTTGCGTAGCTTTCTACGTGAGTCAAAACTTCCCACCGAGCTCACTCTTCGCGCCAAATTCCCGCTGTTGCGTTACAGGTACGAGAGCTCGCCCGCCGTCCATCACAGCTTTGCCTATATTATGAGCATTCAACTCGAATGGCTTACCGGTGCCAATGAGTATCGATCAACTTCGGTCCCATTGTACTAACGAAACTGACGATAAGCTATGCTCCTTCGCGGCGACTTGCAAGGCACTAAAAATTAGGCCTCTCTATTCGTAATATATCTGCATACTATGATACAAAATTCAAGATCGATCCCACATCTTTGGACGTGTATGATACCGCGAAATCATGATGCTGTCTATTTGTCTTCCGCTCGTTTCCTTTTCCTTCCAAGAGACGGCTGCGTTCGCGTCCAAATTTCTAGCATACCTGTTTCTTTCGCTTTTCCTGTCAGTTTCGCTTCCACAGTGTCGACGTATCGTCTAAATTCCGATCGAGCCTGGATTGTCGTCACAACGGCGTCGTCCACATCTTTGCTGTCGGAGGCAGCGGCATTCTGACCTGTTTCTTGCTGCGCCGCCTTCGCCTTGTTATATTTCTCAGCGGCACGTGACGCGACAATCACAGACGAAGCCAATGATCTCCAGGCTCTCCTCACTTTCAACACGGAAGAATCTTCCTCAGTTCCAGTCGATGATAATCCTCCACTCTCTTTCACATCGCCGGGTGGCGGCGAGGACCCATTGATGCTACTTTTGGTGCCCGGCGCTGTGGGCGCCGCCGGTGCCGACTGTGGAGGAGTGACATTTGCCTTCGGAGCTGACGGCTCCATCGTCTGATCGCTTTCTTTTCTCCAATTGTCAATTGAAAAGTCTATGATCCCATTGCTCTATGTGCTCCCCACAGACTGTAGACCCTCTGGGATAATCACATTCAGACTGTGTCATCGCGTTTGTTGGCGTGTTGAGCTCGAGGCGAGATAAGTGCACGATGTTTCATGCGTGTCGCATCAATAAACACACAATGTCTAAGCCGTGTCACAGATGCGATCTTGCAACCTTTTCGACCAAATCTCTCGAACACATCAAAAAGCTAACTTGTCCTGCTACTCTAAGCCCCTCTATTGTAGGGAGAGAATCTGATACTTCCCTTAGGCCTTATAGCGTCCCCTCATAATAAATCTATGGTACTCTGGTGAACTTCAGTGTATGTCGTGATAGTCACCGAAGACAGGATCTCGCTTTTCCACCACGGCATCCAAACCTTCGCCCCAGTCGTCGCGGTTATAGCACATCGCCTGCGTAACTGCTTCTCGTTGCAACGCCGCTTCCAATCCCTCATCTTGTTGTTGTCGTAGAGTGAGAATCATGGTACGAATGGCGAGTGGATTCTGTCGTGCGACTTCCTGCGCCAGCTTGTGAGCCTCGTTCTTGACTTCCTCGTTGTCTGTCAAACGATTGACGAGCCCAAGTCTGTATGCTTCCTCACCACTCAACACTTTACCTGTCAAGAGTATTTCGTTTACATGAGCAGATGGGCCGCTCATAGCACGCATCAACAGGTGGGATCCGCCCATCCCGGAATGAATCCCGAGCCTCGAGAAATTAAAGCCCAGCTTGCGGGGACCTCCACTCGATACGCGCATGTCACACGCCAGAGCCAGACAAGCCCCGGCACCTACAATCAACGCAAGGCGCAGGCTGCGAGATAAGATCAAGATGTTTCAACAGCACAGTCGATTTGATTGCAGGGGACTCAACGCAACATACCGATGGCTGGTCCTTGAATCGCAGCAATGACTGGGACCGGCACCTGACGGATGCACAGAAACGAGCGATAGAACGAAAGCATGGCATCCGCATTGATGTAAACCGGATTATCCTTCAGACCACGTAGCCACGGGACATTTCCTCCAGCGCTAAAGGCATCATCCCCCGCTCCCTCCAGAACAATCGAATTGATGTTGAGCGAATCCTTTTCGGTAGACACGAGGTCTCGATGAATCTGTCCAATGAGAGTTTGAAAATCGCGTCCCATCTCAACTGTCAGCGAATTGAAAGTTTCAGGAGATTCTAACGTGATCGTGCCGACTTTGGCTTCCTTGTTGACCCGAAAGGACACTAGTGACTTGCGGCTAGCATCATCAGTGATGCTTCTACTCGAAAGTGCACGCATCACCGACGGGCGACTCATGATCTGCAAGATTGGCGCTCGTCTCACCTGCAACGACAGCATTCTTGCCTTACTTCTGTATATATATTTCGGATGCCGCCTTTGAAGCTTCCAGAGGTCCCTGAAAGTTCGCGACTACACACGACGGGGTGAACAAAGATTCGATGTGGTTGGGAATGATGAGTTTTGTTCGGGATGTGTCGGACGGGACGCAACGATTACATTGATATGTCGCGCGGCTTCGGAAAGATCGCGCGCAATCTCCCCACTTTGTGAAGTTTCAGAGACCTTATTCGCCTTCACGATATGTTCTGCTCGTTGTGTCTTACTTAGCCAAGTTGTCATGGCTCCATGGGACATGGTCGAGTTGTCGGCCAGAGGTGGACGAGAGACTTGCTTCCTAGAGTTAGTGAGACCTGCTGTTTAACCATAGTTCATTCCAAATCTATTGTGAAGTGTACCTTTTCGTTGAGAAGCCTCATTCCTTTGTTGGTGACAGGCAACTCCAATATCCGATCAACCAGATCTAAAGAAGCATCTTCCGTTATCTGCCCAAAGACGGTGTGTTGCTGCCCCCAAAACCTGGCCGGCTGTGCATACATGTCAACAAAAAAATCAGGCCCGGTGGCTCCACCAGCCCATCCTACCATTCCTCGTGTCATGGTCGGTCCATGGCAGCCACATTCCGGATCCCACGTCGGACATGCCGGTTGATTTTCACCGACATATTCCGGTGGACATTGTCCTTTTACAACCGCGGTGGTAGCATCCGGATGATCCAGAATGCCTTGCAATATACCAGGCTTTTCGGCGCGATAAAAATTACAGCGTGAACACGTTTCAGCCTGCGCAAGCTCTGTCAAGTACTGAGTGGATTCGAGCGACAAGTCTGGTCTCAATTGAATCCGAATCCGTCCGAGCTTTGTCGATAACACCACGGTCTTTGGAGGACTTGTTGTTGTCGTTCCAGGAGCGTCGTTCGTTTCTTCGTCGGCATCAGAATAGGCTTCTTCCTTGACGTCCGGCTCCCCATTCTCTGCAACTTCTGCTACTTCTTGCTGCTGTCGATGCTGCTGTACGGCTTCATCCACAGACGACCTCCTGACCGCAGGGCCTGTTCGTTTGGCCTGACTTTGCAGCGAAACGAAATACAGCAGCCCAGCAATTCCGAAAAGACCTGTGATGCCAAGAAAGACGGCGGCGACCGGAACTTTCTTGTTTTTCCGGGCACGGGAAAGTGGCACTGTGAGATTTCTCTGTCGCTGCTGTTTCATGGTCCAAGTAGTAGCAGCATGAGTGAATGGTATGGTTGTCTAGATGTGATAAATGCGAAGGAGTGCGACAAAAGCGCACGGAGATGTGACTGAAAGACATGACTCGACTCACTCGACTCGCTGAAGAACAAGTTTTTGAGTCACGAGCTCAAAGCAGGGCAAAGTATTTACTCGTGACTGCCCTGATTCAATATACAGTTGCGTCATTTCGATGACACTCATTTTGACAGCGTGTCGGAAACACCATAAGAAAGTGTGACGCAACAATGTTTCAGACATAGTGCGTTGGTGACAACCAGCTGCCACGCACGCGTCTTTGATTTCTACAGGGATTTCTACGTCAACTGGTGTACCAGATCGGAATTTGATCACAAAATTCTTGTTCGGAAAGTTCCGGAACAGACTCGACTCTCATCATTCAAAAGGCGCCATTATCGTTGTCACACACTTTGTCATAATTTTTAGTAGAAGCGAACAGAGTAACAATGAGAATACGAGCAGCAACCAGTCTTGCGCTAGCGACATCCCTGTCACCGTCAGTTTCAGCGTTTGCGCCTTCCGTGTCGTCGAAACGACCTCCGTTTCGCGCGCCCTCCGATCGGCGTCAAGCAGGCCGAGTTCCCGCCAAAGGCTCGACACAGCTGTATTCCGATATTTCGACCGAGCTTCTGGGCTATGGCAATGACAAACAGGTCGCTGGAAAGAGGAAACGAGACGAAACCTTGTCACGGGCGTCAGCGGCGGCTCCGTTCTCAGAATTCTCACAGTCTAGCAGCTTGGAAGCAGGATCACTGTGGAGCACGATACAGCCAGTCTTGTCTGCAGCCATGCTCATTACGGGCAACACTGTCGGTGCGAGTGCTCTGGTACTACCTGAGATGGCTGGACGTCCTGGAATGGCCATCTCGTCGGGACTCTTTCTCGGTGAGTGTTGTGTCGATAAATCCTGGCGCGGAGCTCGTGCATTTTTTCGATAGTTATTGTTCGAATGGTTCAATACGCAGTGTAGCTCATGTTTCTCTCTCCCTCTTTTGAACAGGAGCATACGTGATGAACCTTATTTCTGGTCTCGTTATTGCTGAAGTCGCTATCAAGCAGCACGAAGCATCGGGAAGCGACGTGCCAGCATCCTTCAAAGAATTTGCAGATGTGAATCTTGACCTACCCAAAGCGGGAACAATCATTTCGCTCATATCACTATTTGTCAACGCCTGTGTTATGTCCTTCGACTTAACAAGAGCAGGGCAGATCGCGTCTGGGCTTGTCGGTGGCTTGCTCGACCCGACAATGCTCTCCGTGTGCGTCGCCGCTGCACTGACCGGACTCGTGTCGTCGCAGAGCAGCAAGAAACTCTCTGAAATCGCTTCCATGGCAGTCACGGCACTCTTCATTTCTTTTAGCGCCCTCCTTCTTCCGGGCCTTGCTGGTGTACAGGATCCTGTCGGGACATTTTTGGCACCCGGCACAGCACCCGATGTCATGGCAGGTATATCCCAGGCCGCACCTATCATCCTCATGACCATGGTCTTCCAGAACATCGTGCCATCCGTCACAAAGATTCTAGACTACGATCGCACCAAGAGCGTTATTGCGATTATGCTCGGCTCCTTCGTTCCCATGTGCATGTACCTTGCGTGGTGCTTCGCCACCATTGGTGGTGGCATTGACGCAAGCATTGCTGGCGGGGGACCAGTTTTGACGGCTTTCTCCGTTGCCGCTGTAACTGGATCGACCATTGGTGCTACCATGTCACTTTCAGAGGAAGTAGAAAGTTTCTTCGGTGCTGAGAAAGAGGAGTCATCTTCTACAAAAAAAATAGAATCCACCAGTGAGACAACGAAGATACTGTCTCTTCCTGCCGTCATGGTCTCAGTCGGCCTTCCTCTGACAGCCGCGCTCGCGTTGTCTGGCGGCCAAGACTTTACCGCAGCCCTCTCTGTCGCAGGTGGCTATGGCTCACCACTTCTCTACGGCGCTATTCCTGCTGCCATGGCATGGACACAGCGTCAAAGACTGCAAGGCAATCAGAAACATCTGGTTCCTGGAGGCTTTGCGTCGCTGGGTGGTCTAGGCGGTGCGTCCGTGCTATTCATGGGACAGGAGTTCATGCAAGACGTTGGAAACGCTATTTCCTCCGTCTGCTAATTGAATGCCATGTACAGTGTCACTACGAATGTGTTTTTCATTCGAGCGATATGGTTATGAGGACAGCCTTCAGTATGTGTTTTCAACACCGTGCGTTCCGTCCATTGTCTTGTCTCGACGTCGTCCCACAAGCTACCTGCGGGACCTCATTTCAAAAGAACTACAAAAATAGAACAACTCAGTTACATTAGCTACCTATGGAGTATAAATTGGGAGACCAAGAGATTGCTAGCTGCGACGAAAGAGATGATCCGACAATCCATCACTGAAATGCAGTGCGCTATGATACAACAAGAACATGAGCCTAGTGGATCTACTCATTAGCAAAACTTGTATCCATTCGAGACAATCCAGTCAAAGACGCAACACTCAGTTTAAGGGTACGATTGCAACGAAGCACTCGCAACATTACGCGATCGTCGGATGGAGAGAGTTCTGTAGGCTATTGGTACCAGTACATCCGGGGTTATTGCGATTCTGTTTTTTTCTATAAACGCGCGCGGATAGTGAAATTCGTCCGTTGAAGAACTCCCAAGCTTCACACCTGTATGTCGCATAGCCTTTCCCTCCATAGTTTGAGCCGACTTTCCTGTTTCCAAGCAAAAGCGTCGACAGGCATTTGACGAGACCATCATACGACAACAATTTGTGCGCTTGTGGGCCTCCTTGAATATAGTATCAGGTTTCTTTTGTCGTCCCTCCTTGTATGAAAGAAATGGATTTATGATATCAAAATTCAGGAGGCGAAGTGGAACTTGACTAAATTCAACCTGGATCAAATCAACCACCGAGTTTAGAATCGGCAATGCCGTCTCCGGTATCGGATCTCATGAATGTGTATTCCCAGTCTTCCTTTGACACTTGGAGTGTCAGTCGAGGCGAAGAAGAAGACGCAAGCTCCACGATTTCGCCTGTTCGGTATGTAAAGGAGGGTGAATACGATACTCAGTTCAGCGCGGAAGAGGCCCGTCGCTACTACGGGAACAAGCAGCGTAGGCGGCAGCGTCAAGCCGAAGTTAGCTTTTCGGACGCCTCAGAAGGTCTTTTCAGCACAGATTTCTCCAGTATTGATGAAGATGGCCATACGAGGGGTAGCTTGAACACTCGCAGTACGAACAACCTGGATGAAACCTACACCCGAAGTTCCGTCCATACTCGCAACTTGGACGACACATTCAGCTACAGCCTCAGCACTGGAAAGACGACCTACCAGAGTAGCCGCTCTGGATGGGAGAGTTTTCAAAGCAGCCGTCGTCCCAGGACACAGCGGTCCGACGATGTTTCCAGCATTGATGGAAGTAGCGCCGATGGACACGGTTACGCAACGGACAGTCTCGCGGAAGTACTTGACAAATCGTTCGAGACACAATTGACCATAAATACTGGAAGGAATCTCCCCTCGGTTCTAGAGACTGCCAATGAAGACCGACATTCTCATGCTTCTAGTGGAGAGCAAAGTTTGCAACGAGGGAATCGACAACAAGAAGAGCGCGCTTCGCCTGCGACCACTCCCGAGTCCGACTCGTCAGAGAACAATCGATCGTGGCTTCCATGGTCACCCAAAGAGCAAGATATAACGCCTACAATCACCAACACTCATATTTCGCTTGATCAGTCTACTACTGACAGTGCGGCGTCTGGTGGGGCCAGCACGGTCAATTTAGCGCTTCACGATCTCTGTGGAGAGGCCACGTCTCCCGACGACGTTGCTTGGCACAATGCTCTCTATCTGCTCTCGATTCAACCTCAGTTGGCCGCTTTAGCCGACAAAGGCGGTTGGACGCCACTACATGTCTGCTGTCTTGGGGATCTTCCACCTCCTGACTTCATGGTGCGAGCTCTGCTACTATGCAACCCATCCATCGCACGAACAGTGGACAAGGGAGGGCGACTACCTCTTCACATTGTTGCTGCATCGTCGGCGGATCCAGTCACCATGAAGCTCCTTGTCGACGAATATCCACAGGCCGTCTTTAAGACGGACAAGCGGGGATACACACCATTACAAATGTTCTTAAAGAACGAAGAGCTCGACTTAACAATGGAGCGCGTGCGTCTCCTGATGGGTCACGCTGGGCCGAAACTGCGGATAGAATCGAAAGAACGCATTTTACAGCGCCGTGGGGAGCACTTGAATATGACGCTAAGCGAAGTCAGTCGTCTGGCAGAGCATCGGAGAAACGCCAACAGCGCGCTTGAATCTCTCGATGTGAACGATGGGGGAAGCAGGGAAGAGTCGTTCATTGATCACTACCCGGATGATGTGAAGGTATGCTTACGAAAAATTGACCAATGGAAACGTAAACTGCGGCGAATACGTCAAGAACCGGAAGATTCCGTTGAGGTTGAGCTTGCAACGTCTGCGGAGGATGTGGAGACGAACCCGGCAGCGATAGCAGCGCCCGGGTCTCTACAATATCCACTGCACGTGGCAGTCAGGCGTGAATTTGACGATGAGAACCCGTTCCATGATGGCTATGATGTCAGGATACCGCCGGCTAACAGGACTGAAGTGTTGCGCGTTATCATAGCTGCGTGTCCGGACGCCCTGGTCGCCCGTGATATAGAAGGAAGAACACCCCTAATGACGGTGCTACTGAATCAAGAGGCTCTTCCGAGCTTGGGTGTGTTGCAGCTCCTGCTGGGAATGTACACACCAGGATACGATTCGCCGCCGTCATGGGCTGGGGATCTTCCGTTGCATAGGGCGAGAAATGGGAAATACATCAATCCCGCCATGGTGCCAACTCTAGATACCAACCAGCTGCCCCTGCATGTCGCGGCGGAAGAGATGCCCTCTGATATATCGGCTGTTTCCGCCATTCAATCATCGTATCCTGGGGCAGTTAACGCTCAGGATGTCCGAGGACGAACACCTCTTCATATGGCGCTTCGAAATTATCAGCGGGTACAGCCTTGTCCAGAGGTTGTTTCTTTGTTGCTGACTGATAGTGTAGCCCAGATTCGAGATGACGATGGTCTGCTGCCGTTTGATTTACTTGTTGGGGGTGTACAGAACCTTCCATGGAAAGAACCTATCTCATCTACATGGAGCAACAGAGGACATGGTTTAGGGGAGGTCTACAAGAAGTTTTTCACCTCTGTCGTAATGCAATCACCGCAACCAAGGCACCGCTTGGAATCAATGGCATTCTTACGTCGACTTAAGAATCTCCCGCCGTGGCTACGACGACAGGCATGTTCCGCTGACTTTGTCCAGCGATTGCTGATCGAGGAAGTCTCCAGTTTGTTTTTGTGCTTTCTTATTTTGTCGTACGGGGCACTGTTGGCCGCTGTCATCGTGTCATTTCGATTTCAAATGGACGAGTACACGTCGAAAGTGAAAATCAATTCCGTTTGGGCTCCCATTATCTATGGCATTTGCTCCGTAGTTCTCCTCTGCCAGGTCTGTCGCTGGCGCGCTGCGGCGTCTTTGTCGGTGTTTACATCGCAGTGTGCTCTCAACCTTTGGGCCTGGCTAGATTTGGTTTCGACGGTGTTCGCGATCGCCACCACCGCTGTCATCAATCGTGAGGGGAGTGACCTCGATCTAATTGCTGCGCTAGGAACGGCAACGACGGGGATGCTGTGGTGCAATGTTGTTGGATACGTTGCAAGATCGTGTCATGGCATGGCCGTCTTCATGGGGGGATCGATAAGGGTAAGTAACTGCTACTGTCCTGGAATTCATAGCGCAAATTGTCTAACACTGTGCGACTGTTTGGCCACAGATTGCCAGTCTTCTATTTTGGCCCTTGATTGTCATATTGACTCTTGTTGTCGGTTTCGCGCAGATGTTCTATACACTCAACCTGACGACGTCGCAGGACACATGTTTTGAATCGCTTGCAGGCCAGCCGCTTTGCAACATTCGAGACTCTTATATCGTTGTCTACCACCTGCTCTTAGGGGCTCCGCTTGTTGACACCAGCGACGATGAAACTCTGTCCTCAGGTTCGATACTACTGATTGTTATTTTCACCGTGCTGCTGGTGGTATTGATTGTGAACATTATTGTGTCAGTGGTACTAGAGGCGTCGAACATGAATGTGGACGAGGTCGCCTTGGCCTCATACTGGGAGCCCACCATGAATTTTGTCTACATGACTTGGGAATGGACTACCTGCTCGCTCTGTCGGCGCCAAGGACGACAGAGCGAACAGAGGAAGAATGGCGATGACACTCCGATGAAACCATCTTTAGTTTATCAACCCACATCAGGAGAACGGTTTTCCGTATTCCTGGAACGCAGCTGGGATGTTATTGTTCTCGCTGTTCAGGGTGGAGAAGATGGGGCGAGAGGTAAAATGTGGTACGTTGGGTGCTGCACAACCAACCGAGCACCTCACATTATCTGGTCAGTAAGAATCGCTGGGCTCATCGTCGCACCGATGTGGATCGCTCTCGGAGTTGCCACATGTGGCCTCCTCTTACCTCCGCAAATTAGACGATGGCTTTTCCGTCCGAGGCTGCGAAGCTGCACAGACAGTGCTGCCAATGCCGCAGCCGCGTACTCAGCGCATCAGATGGCAGGAATGAGAAACGAGCTCCTCAACCTGAAGAAGATGTCTTACGAGAAAACGGATGATGTTCAGCGAGACATTCGGGAACTAAAAGAGCTTCTCTACGCTGCCATGGACGAAGAGTAAGACATGGTACGAAACACAAAGAGGACAGTCCTTCAACATAGGAAAAATGTGATATAAGCTGCGATCTAGTTAGTACAGTAGTCCATTCATCTTGACATGAGGGCAGAGCTACACCGAACGCGATTCTGAAATCTGCCCGCCATTTGAAAGGAATCCTCAAAATCGTTTCACATAAAGAGTTGCCGAAGCCAACCCGGGTGGTCTCTCTTTTCGCCTTTTCCGACACTTCCTCCACCCCAGAGGACACCGAAGCCAACAGCCACTGCAACACTCACGCTGACGAGGCCGCCTAGCCACATCATCTTTCGTCGTTTCGCTGCCTCGTTTCGCTTCTGTTCCGCGTGGGGTCTCGATTTCAGCAGACACATGCCGTTCTCCCGTAGAGCACACCGAGCCAGATGACTCAGCGTTTCGTGTCGCTCTTTTGCGGCTGCTTTGCCCTCTGCTCCGAGCATTTCTTCTGTGGCAGATGTGAGGTACGGAGATTCGAGATCTAGGCTGCTGCAATGGTCCGTCGCGGTTTTGAGTAAGAAGCCTGCCTTTTCTTTCGAGTCCGTCTTCATTGCTACATAAACTCGTGATACATCGTCAGTCAGCAGAGAATCTTCCATCGCCATGGCGTACGAGAGACTTTCGTCATCAGAACAATCGAACGCAAACGCCACAAGATCGAACGCTCGAGTCTTGTTCGACTTGCTAGGCCCCACCATGGAGGCAAGCTGTTTGGTCTGCTTTTCCGCTTTCTCTGGATCAGCCTGCGGAACTTCCGTGAAGACAAGATGCACGACAAAGTCTTCTCCGTCGGAATCCACTTTGCCGCCTTTCAGTGCTGTTTCGCGCTTCAGTTTGACATACGCACTAGACGTTTCTGGATTCTTGGTGGGGGTCGTTATCATTGGGCTCGATTCAAAGCTCGTTTCCGTTTCGTTTACTTCGCACAGCGCTCGAAGCAAAGCGGTTTTGCCACATCCGCGGCTGCCCAGTACCAAAACTCGTATTTCCTGCGACGGCAACATGACAGAGGAGTAACCGGCACCCGACGGGGCAGTCTTTCGCCGGGACGATCGCTTTTTCGACTCTTTTCGCTTGTGGTCCTCCACATGACCGAGACGGTACAGCTCGGCGCGAGCCGCGCTGGGAGATATCGCAGATAGCATGTGCCAGTAGCCCATCCAATCTAGAAATGAGAGTGGATTCGAGACGAGTGTCAAGCTGCCGATGTCTACAGTGGGCAGCGAAGTGGCGCTGCAGATGGTAATTCCACTTGCCGATAAGGATTGAGACAATGCCATGGCTTCAGCAGATTCTGGCGTAGGTGATCCTTGCGCGGATGCATCCGGGGTTCCATTCGTCTTGGGCATCGAGAAACCGCCTTCGAGCACGTTGTGGGCACGCACTGGATGCCATGGCGGGAGGGACGGATCCGGCACAATAGAAAAGATAGCCGCCATATCCTCTGCAGACAAGACGCCATCACTGTCCGAATCAAACTGATGAAATATGGCCGCCAAGAATGTTCGCGCCGAAGGCGATAGCTTCCAGCTCGTGTCGTCTGACTGCAAAGTGACGCTTTCGGGAATATCGAGGTTTAGATCATTGTCATATCCAAACTTTCTCAACACCTTCCAGGGGAGATCGAGACGATTCTGACTGATGAAGACGTCGAAAATGGCAAGGAATCCAGCCACAGTAAACTTTCCATCCCGCACCACTGCTTCTTCGGTGGGATTGTTGCGAGACACGACCTTTTTCCATCCCGCAACGTCTCTCTCCACAAACGGCACTCGAAACGTCTGATACTGGAAGGCGTCTAGCTCAGCATTGCTGAGCAGTCCGTCATTGTCCCTGTCAAACATACGAAATATACGCGTGAAGGCGCGACGACAATTCTCAGAGAGGCGGCCCGTATTGAGATCAAAGAGAGGGGTAAAGGGGTACAAGACTGCTTGCTGCGCCTTCAAGAAGACTTCGTCGACCCGAAGCAAGTTTTTGGCACTGCACTTGATGCATTGGCGGATGAAGCGAAATTGCTGCATGAGTGACACAATCTGCTGTCGGGATCTCGCCAATGCCTGCTCGTCCATCATGCCAGTACGAAACAGATCCATCTTGTTTCCTGCCACAATGACGGGCAGCTGTGGTTGGAGCAAGAAAAGCATTGCGTGTTGAGCGATGTAATAGAAATTTGGATGGTTATTCGACGAGACGAGTCACAAGCGGCTTACCTCTCCATTATAGCATCGTTCAATAAGAGGCAACCAGTGGTTCTCGAGACGATAGAACGTCTCGGCCCGGTCCAGATCGTACACCAAGATGATACTGTCGACTTGGTCAATGCCAACCGGCTTTGCAGCACTGCTCCCACTGCTCCCCGTGGATGTGTAGGACATGTCCTGCTGCTGCGACTGAGCGGGAATTAAGCTGGAGAGAGAACCGGTCGATTCTGAAATGGGCATCACGGCGGCGCTCGTCGCCAGCGCCGCGTCTCCCCCCTGCGAGTCCACAAGTGTGGTGAGGCATTGAGTCTCGGGGTCTGGAGGCAATCGAACGCGCGTCATGATGCCAGGGACGACTTCGGAGAAGTGTCGCGAGACAAATGTAGAGATGAGAGATGACTTTCCGACTGCCTCTGTACGAGGAAGAGGTAGATGCAGCGAGGAACAACAGAGGTGAGTGTCACAGAACAAAAAAGCGCGACTGGGCCGATGCAGAGTACCGAAAACAGTCGATTTCGGCCTTGAGCGGTCAACTGTCTTGACAAACGCCACCCAGTCAAAACATTGCATGCATATCTCAAAAGGACGACCCGAAACAAACAAACGAACAAGCCCGGACAGCGTGGCAGTATTCTTCAAACATTCAGAATTGCCCTCCTGAATTCCAACGTAATTTTCTCGCTTGACTGACCATCTCCGAGCACCAAAATAGTAATGGAGCTCCTTGACTCCGACTTGGTACGAACACGGCTCATGGCATTCCGTCAATGTCAAGGGTTGTAGAGAGAATAAGAGTCGCGAAGAGGTATCCGCAGAGCATTCTTTGTCGTCGCGATACCGCGCCGTGATTGATGCCAGAAGACGCGATGCCGAATTTCGGGGTTCGCATGTGATGTCAGAACTGGGGTTCTCTATACGCCTCCACGTAGAACTCAGTACATATTCTATGTGAGAGTCTTCAGGGTTCTCATTCCGCGAGCGTGCCAGTACCGGTACGGCTTCTGCGCGCCAACTCTCGAGAAGACGCACATCGATTTTCGGCCAATTTGCAAAAAAAGGTCTTGTTGTTGTGAGTCAAACAACCGTTGTGTATGATAGGAAGAGCATCATTGTTGATTAGTTCACTGAATTGAGAGCTCCCCGAGACGTCTACGAAGCTCTCAACATGACCATGTTACGGTCATGGGGGCGGCGACGATGGCGAGGATCGCGGCTGGTGTCCTCTTGTCTAATATCAATGTTGTTAGTCCCAGTCCTGATCGCCGAAACTCGATTTGCGAACGCACAATCGGACTCCGATGAGGACCGTCTCTCGCTCTTGTACATGGACGCCAAGGGCGATGGTTGGGTCGAGAACGAAGGATGGAAGTCCAATGATCCAATCTGCGACTGGTTTGGAATCACCTGCGATGACAACGACAAAGTCACTTCGATACGGCTCCCTTCCAACAACTTAATTGGGAAGATCCCCCCGGAACTCTACGAGATCGAAACTTTGAAAGTGGTGGATCTGCAAGACAACGAAATCACGGATGGTGGTCTGAGTGGGATGAAAGAATCCAAAGTATTGGAGCAGTTGTACTTTGCGCAGAACAGCCTGGCTACGGTGGAAGGAATTGGCGATGCTCCAGATTCGCTTACTGAAGTGCACTTTACACAGAATCTGCTCGCTGGGCCCTTTCCCGTCGAGATTACGCAGTTGACCAAGATGCAAAAACTCTATCTAAGCTTCAATAAACTGACTGGCACGCTTCCAACCTCAATTGGCAAGATGACTGATCTCGAATGGCTCTATCTATACGACAACTTGCTCACGGGACAAATGCCGACCCAGATTGGCAATTTGGGACGCGTCGAGATCTTTACCATGGCAGAGAATCTATTGTCTGGTAGCATTCCGAAGGAAATAGAAAGCATGCTCAATCTCAAAACATTTTCGCTTCACAACAATCGAGAGGGCAAAGGCAGAATTGGTGGACGTCTGCCCTTGTTCAAGGATATGCCGAAGCTGACGGAACTCTACTTGGACGGCAATGAGATTGAAGGAACGATCCCATCTCGGTTTCTGCAGCACACGGAAACAACTCTGTCTGTCACGGTTGGTCTGAGTAATAACAACATCGAGGGATCCGTACCGACAGAGCTGGGACGATTCTCGAATCTCAATATCGATCTCGTGGACAACATGATCGAAGGTTTCCCGGAAGATTTCTGCGACAAGAAGACGTGGATGAATGGTTTGGTGGAAGAATTTGGTTGCGATGCGATATTATGTCCTGCAGGTTTCTCGAATGGGGCTGGACGACAGGAGTCGGACGATCTGCCTTGCGAGGAATGTGCTCAGGCGGAATATTTGGGCAGTACAAGCTGTGTGCCGGAAGGGAGCGACTCCTTGACGGAACTACAGACATTGGCAACGTTGTTTGTATCGTTGCGTGGACCCGATTGGACCGTCAAGGATGGCTGGCAGTCCTTTGAAAGCATTCTTGTGGATCAGGATATCGACGATCTCGCGGGGAATACTCAAACCTCATATTGTGAGCTGTTTCACGGAATCTCATGCAACGACGACGACAAGATTACAGCAATTGAACTGCCTGACAATAGACTGATTGGCGAACTCCCGCATCAAGTTTTCAAGCTAACCGCTCTCAAGACGTTGAACGTCGCCAGAAATTCCGTCACGCTGAATCCGAGACTAGCCTTTGGTGCTCTCGCCAAGTCGACCACGCTGGACAAGTTAATTCTAGCAGGCACCAAGGTAGACGACGTGACGGGTATTGGGGCTGCAACGTCGCTAAGAAACCTTGTGCTGGACGGAATTGATTTTGTCTCGCCCATGCCGGCTGATCTTTTCAAGTTAACTGACCTTGAGCGACTTCACTGCGAGTACAGCTCGTTCACGGGGACGCTTCCTACGGATATCGGAGATATGACAGGCCTCAAAGTGTATGTTGTCCTGCCGACCATTTTTGTCATCAAGAACATGCAGGCCGCGCAGATTTGAACTCATTTCGTGCTTTTGTGTTCTCTCCATTGTAGGCTCAACCTCTACGGCAACGAATTGGTGGGATCGTTACCGTCTGAGATTGGACGTTTGGTCATGCTACATGTTCTGGAACTTTCCGAAAACAAGATCATGGGAGAATTGCCTGAAGAGCTGGGCAACCTCGGACGCCTAGAGAAGCTCCACTTTCATCAAGCGGAAGGGACACTGAGCGGGCCACTCCCCTCGTTTGCCTCCTTCGCAGTGTTGACCGATCTTGAACTTGATTCAAACTCTTTCACAGGAGCGATCCCGTCGGATTTCCTCGCCGGTGTGACGGACAAAAGAAATAGAGAGATGAACGTAGGCTTGAGCTTCAACAACTTAGGGGGTGGCGTTCCAAAAGAGCTTCGTGAGTTCGATAATATGAACATTCGTCTCGAAGGTAACGAGATCACCAACATACCTCTCGAGCTCTGCAACGAGGCGGATTGGATGGATGGTGAAGTCGGGAAGGTGGGCTCCTGTGACGCCATTATGTGCCCGCCGAATACGTGGAACTTGTTTGGAAAGGCCACCTCGAGGCTGAATGCTACGTGCATGCCGTGTCCGTCAGAAGAGTTCTACGGGAGTACGTACTGTGGCTCTGAGACGAACCCAAATCCCGAAATGAGGATACTGGATAGTCTTTATGACTTGACGGGGGGACGGAACTGGACGGACGCTACGAACTGGACCACACCTGGTGTCGGAATTTGTCATCGTCTGGGTATCGTCTGCGGTGGTGACGACGATAATTCAGGCGTTATCGAGGTCCACCTACAAAACAACGGCTTACAAGGGTTGATTCCTCCAGAGATATACAGGCTTCCAGACGTCCGGCTTCTCGGCTTTTCACACAATGAAGTCGAGCTCGACTTTTTCGGTATTGAACATGCCACTAAACTCCAAACGCTACAGATGTCCAACACCAAGCTTCGCACCCTTGATCGCCTCAGTAGCGCGCCTGATAGCTTAGCCGAGATTCATCTTGCTGACAATCAGATAGAGGGGATGATTCCAAATGACATCTACCTTCTGCACAATGTTCGCATGATGTTTTTGCAGAATAATCTGTTTACTGGTGAGCTCAGTTCTGCGATAGGCGACATGATTAGCCTGACGGAAATCAACTTGAGTCAAAACAGGCTGAAGGGGGGCTTGCCAACTGAGCTCGGGCTCATTGGCGATCTGAAATCGCTGAAGATGTCAGGAAATGAGTTTTTTGGACCCTTGCCATCCGAACTAATTGAGCTCCCCTTCTTGCAGCAGATCGATCTGTCTGATCAAAGAGGCTCGAAGAGGCTTTCTGGACCCCTCCCCTCTTTCGACAGTCTGTCGGCGATTACCAAGATCAATCTCAGCGGCAACGACCTCATAGGCTCAATTCCAGAAGGTTTCTTGTCGTCGGCTGCAAAGGGGGCAGACATAATCGTGAACCTGGCTTACAACGAACTCACTGGTCCAGTTCCTGTCTCATTGAACGATTTTCAAAAACTGAGAATACTACTCGAAGGAAACAAGATTGACGATTTATCACAAGAGCTCTGCGACGGGGATAACGCGGAGTGGATGGGCGGTACCGTCGGAACGCTCGGTACTTGCGATGCAATCTTGTGTCCTCCCGGAACTGCTTTGGAACTGGGTCGCCAATCGGAGGCCGGCACGCCCTGTGAAACATGTCCTGCTGGGACGGCCGATGCGCCCTACTACGGATCCGTCAGGTGTACTCCAGACGAATCTGCTCTAGAGCGACAGCTCCTGGAGGATCTGTATCGACAGCTGAATGGTACGAACTGGATCACTCAGACAAATTGGGTGTCGAAACGCGGTGTTTGTACATGGTTTGGGATCACCTGTGAAGGCGGAGAAGTTATTGAAATCTCGCTGGAGAGCAACAATCTCGAAAGCGTCGGAAACGACGTCTCGGAGCTTTTATTCGCCCTTCCGAAGCTGAGAGACGTCGACTTGAAAGGTAAGACTCATTTTTGCTGACCAGATAAACCAACCTTCATCTCTGACCAATGCACCTACACGCGCCCTCTATTTTCTAGGCAATTTTGTGCCTCTCAACTTCCAGGACATCCCGGTCAACAACCAGCTCACAAGTCTCAAGCTGTCAGACACTGGATTGGCGACGCTCGAAGGGCTAGGTCGCGCTTCGTCGTTGCATCGAGCTCACTTCACCAACAATGCTCTCCCGGGCGAAATACCACCGGAGATCTTCACTCTTACCAACTTGCGAAATCTGTTCATGTCGTATAACTCCTTTACGGGAACACTAAGCGCCGACATTGCAAATCTTTCAAATTTGATTGAGTTCTACATGTTTGAAAACCTGGTGTCTGGAACCATTCCAACCGAAGTCGGAAAACTAACGAATGTGAAGGAGTTCATCATGTCAAGGAACCAATTGAAGGGGGCCGTACCTACAGAGTTCAGTTCGCTTCCCAAGCTAGAACAGCTGTCGCTCTATGACCAACAAGGCGAAGAGGTCCTTTCCGGCCCTTTGCCCACTCTAGAGGCCGCCCCGCTCGTGTGGTATTTCGATGTTTCGAGCAATGACATGACGGGAGTAATACCTGTGAATTTCATGGAGAACTCGGCCCAGACAAACCAGTCTGTGACCGTCAATCTGAGTTTCAATGAAATGCAGGGAGCTGTCCCGGCAACGCTAGACAAATTTGCGATTTTGGATCTTGGAATTGTCGGCAATAAGTTTACATCCATTCCAGATACGCTGTGTGACAACCCCATGTGGATGATGAATGCGGTTGGGGCTATCAACAGCTGCGACGCCATCGCGTGCGCCAGAGGCTCCTACACTACAACAGGGAAACAAGAAGCTCCTGGATCAAGCGCCTCATGCCTGCCGTGCGGCGAGGCTCCTGCCGTTTCATACGTGGGTCAAACAAGTTGCGGCGGCTTCGGCGGTGACGAGAGAGATATCCTCGAGCGGATCTACGCTAACACGGGAGGAGACGACTGGACTACATCACAAAATTGGAACTCGAATTCACCAATCTGCACCTGGTCAGGTGTTAATTGCACAAATGGAGGAGAGAACGATGACAGTGGTGTCACTTCCTTGGATTTGGACGATAACAATCTTGTAGGGCGGCTTCCCTCCGAGACATTCATGCTGCCTTCTTTAGAGGTGCTCAAGGTGGGAAATAACCCCGATCTCCGCGTCGCTATGGACGGGTTGGCAGAAGCGCAACACCTGGAACTTCTGTATGTATCGAGAGTAAATCTCCCGAACATTAATGGCATATCAGCAGCCTCGGAGCTTCGAGAGTTGCACCTCACCGGAAACGGGCTAACTGGGACGCTACCCGACGAAATCTTTGAGCTCACGAAGCTCAATGGAATTTTCCTGGCGTACAACCTTTTCTCGGGGGTGCTGTCGACACGGATAGCCCAGCTCACGAATCTGGTGAACTTTTACGCCTTTGACAACGATATCAGTGGCGAAATTCCGAGTGAGCTTGGCTCCCTGTCTTCTCTCGAAGCCATAGGTAAGGCAGAAGCGAAGAACGGTGATCGGTCGTGTCATTTGCGTTTGATGGTGTCTCTCAGACTGATACAAACTGTCGTTCTCTACAGTTCTATCGGAGAATCTGTTGTCAGGCTCTATCCCCGTGGAGCTCTCCTCCCTACCGCGACTAAGGATACTGTCCCTGTACCGAAACGCGAAGTCAGGTCCTAAACTCTTTGGATCGCTTCCGTCGTTCGACCAGCTGCCTCTTCTCCGCGACCTCTACCTCGACCGCAATGATTTGACGGGGACGATCCCACAGAACTTTATTAGTGCGTCTACGAACGCGGATGTTATCAGTCTTGGCTACAATCGGTTGTCTGGGGCGGTGCCGTCCGAGCTGGACTTTCTGGATTCTGTCAATCTTCAGCTGGAAGCGAACGAAGTCACCGCCTTTCCCATGGAATTCTGCGACAATACGGGGTGGATGGATGGGGGTGTTGGGGACTATGGTTGCGACGCATTCCTTTGCCCTCCCAGCACCGCTAGCGTCATTGGACGAAAAAATGGCACGGTGAACTGTGACCTTTGCGACTCCAGCAATACAGCTATATACTACGGGAGTGTGACGTGCGACGAAACGAAGACGGAGAAGAGAATTCTGAATCGGTTCTATCAGGCATGTGGAGGAAGCGCGTGGTACAAGCGCCAGAACTGGGCAAAGGACGACGTCGAGATTTGCGATTGGTACGGTATCTCATGCGATGCAACAGGATCGGTGATTGCGATTCAGCTTTCCGCGAATAATGTGGTTGGTACGCTGAGCGATGATCTGTTTGACCTCCCTCGACTCCAGTTCCTGGACTTCAGCTACAACCCAATTGACTTCAGTTTTGACAACATCGGAAGTGCAAAAAACTTGTTTGAGTTGAAGCTCGACGGCGTAGGTCTATCGTCGCTCGACGGCGTTGAAAAGGCTACGGGGTTGATTCGACTCGACCTAAACTACAATACTATTGAGACGACTTTCCCGGAAGGCATCTTGAGTCTGACAAACCTTCGAATTCTCAACATGGCAAACAATAGATTTGCGGGCCCTTTGCCTGACACATTCAGCAAATTGCGGTATCTGCGAACTCTTCGACTGGGATCAAATAGCTTCAACGGACCGCTGCCATCATTTGAAGACATGAATGGACTCACGATTATTGATCTCTCTGACAACAAATTGAGAGGCCCCATCCCAGGTGCATTCTTGGATCGGATATCACCCACGGCTTCGGTCCAAGTTAACTTGGCCGAAAATCATCTAACAGGAACTATACCTGGTGCATTGGATCGTTTCACTAGATTGACGATCTACCTTAGACAGAACATGATTGTGGGGCTTCCAGCGAGTCTCTGCGACAACAGTGCATGGAACGGGGGAACTGTTGAAACCTTTGGTTGTGACGCCATTCTCTGTCCACCGGGAACGGCAAGTGCTCTAGGACGACAGCGCGATGACACCTCAGCTTGCCAACCATGCGCCGACGAATCTCGCTATTATGGAGAGACAGTATGCGAGTCGTCCTCTGCAAGTCGAGGCTCAGTGTCGGCTGTTGCTGTCATTGTGGGTGCCGTATCTGCGGCAATCCTTTGGTAATGATCGCGCTCCCCGACTTTAGATAAGAGTGCGAGAACTGTAGAAAAATTTTCGTGAGTAGACAAGCCTTTCACTTCGTGCCGAACGATAGCTAATAGACCTAACAGGTTGATATGAGATAGCCATCCCCGCCGAGCGCCGAACGCAGTAAAAACAGGGCACCCGGATCTTTTTATCCCATAACCTATTACGTAGAATGCACGTGATCTCCGTACCTCTCGATTCAATTTCTGCTACCTATACGAAGTATGTACGGAGAGTTGGCGAGAGCCTCGAAAATGGTATCACTTCTTTAATCGGAGAACCCAACGCAGCGATCGTTCGCTGCTTTGTTGCCCGGGGCAACGAATCCAAGCGTCGACAAAGTGAGTTTATGTATTGCCAAGAAGAGAGATCGGTGGGGCTTCACAGACAGCGACATGCCGAGCGCTGCGAAATCTTGAAGAGGACATCATAAGCTCCTGTTTTCTCCGGAATTCGCCCGCTCCGAACACTAGTCTGGCTGAAAGCATGACTCGATCTTGATTGATTCAAGTGTTGATCCCGATGCTCTTTGTCGGCTGACACGGCCTTTCTCTTCATTTTCTTTCCATTAGTCGCTCGGAGTAATGAGGTTCTTGACGGTTGTCGTATTGATGGCGGCGGCCGTGCACGGCACCTCCGCCTTCACCAAGAAGCGTGATCCGAACAAGAGACCAGCCTTCTCGCTTAGTTCCAGCACAAGCGGTGGCAGCGTTATGGATGCCATGGATGCACAAGGAGAGGACACTGCGCCCAACCCCCAGCCTGCCTTCGTGGCTGTGCAGATCGTCAATCTCGACGACGACGATGCCGTGGTTGGATACGCCACAGGAGCTGTTGCCTGCATCGTCTCCTTGGCCCTAGGTTTTACTCTAGGCTACGGGACTGTGTAGCTGCATCTTGTGTCATATCTATCGAGCTGCTTGTGCTCTCTAATACCTTGCTTTCCCTGCCGCGGAAAGACGGATCTAAGCAGAAGGTTGCATCGTGCACCTCCGCATCAATATCTACACACGCTAATGCAGTTTAATGCAACTTCTAAATATGTGTTCATACCCGCACCCCGACTCATAACGTAGAGCTTGCGATCCTAGTTCTTCCCTTTGTGCCTGAACAATCTGTGGTACATCTAGGTGAGTAGACGACCGCATGTTAGCTCATTCGGACGGTCGCTCCCAACCGAGGAGGTGTACTATAATGAGTACGAGTTCTTCTGCTGTAGGCATTTGAGGTCCATCTTGAAATAACCTCACCCTACACAGCACTAGATCAACATGCTAGAACTGACATTGCTTAAAAGATTGGTTGTCTGCATGTATGGTCGCAGTCGCCATCTTTCCGCGTTTTGGTCTTTGTGCTCGTCTATACCGGTATTCATCGACTTCGTTTCGTGCGAACCCATGTAAATATTCAGTGGATGGCTGACAACGTTCAAGAAGATGCCACCGAGGCTCCTTGGCTACGTCTCCAATCTACGAGTTGATGGAATCTCACCGATCACTTCAAGACAGAGAATGGATTTTCTTCAACCCAAACCGGACCCGGAGAAGGATCTTTCTTCGTGCGTCAACGAAAGATCGCATGTAGAAATAGTACCAGCTCCGGCGTAGAAGTCGATCGCAACCTCAAGGTGGAAATCACAATTCGGCCCTCGAAAGTCTTTTGCACCATGAAGATCACCGCCGCTGCTACACTTGCTCTCGTGGCTTCCGCCTCGGCGTTTGCCCCGGCACCTGCTGTCAACGTGAGTGTCAATGAGGATAGGATCAGAGGAATCCGAGAATCTGGAGAGTTATAGGAACTCCCGAAAGCGAACGTGCCTGTCCGAGTGTATGCTTTCTTGTTTTCGTAGAACCGAACGTCATCCGGTACAAGACTACCAGTGCACTTCTTTGTGTTCGATCGGAGCCCTTACCTTGCCCCGCTGTTTATTTTTTACCGCAGCGCAACACTCAACTCCAGATGTCGTTGAAGGATGACATTGCCAACTTCGGAAAGGTTGCCCTTGCCGGAGCTGTCGCCGTCGGTATCGCTGCCGCGCCTGCCCAGGCCTTGACCAAGAGCGAGATCAACGAGCTTTCGTACTTGCAGGTGAAAGGAACTGGACTTGCCAACCGCTGCCCTGAGGTCGTCGGCGAGGACTCGATCTCGCCCAAGGGAGGTTCCAGGCTTGTAGACATGTGCATCGAGCCTAAGGCATGGGCCGTCGAGGAGGAGATTGGAAAGGCTGGCAAGACCGAGAAGAAGTTTGTCAACTCCAAGGTCATGACGCGCCAGACGTACACTCTTGATGGAATCGAGGGTAAGCTTGACAGCTCTGGAGGAAACATTGTGTTCACCGAACAGGAGGGAATTGACTACGCCGCCACTACGATTCAGCTTCCTGGAGGAGAACGCGTGCCTTTCCTCTTCACCGTCAAGGACCTTGTTGCCAAGGGCAACGGCGGCGCCTTCAAGCCTGGCTTCCAGATGGGCGGAGACTTCAACGTGCCTTCCTACCGCACTGGTCTCTTCCTCGACCCCAAGGGACGTGGTGGAACTACTGGATACGATATGGCAGTTGCTCTTCCCGGTCTTCAATCTGGAGAGGAAGGAGACGACGAACTCTTCAAGGAGAACAACAAGACCTTCGACATTAGCCAGGGACGTATCGAGATGGAAGTGAACAAGGTTAACAAGGACGAGGGAGAGATTGGAGGTGTGTTTGTTGCCACTCAGCTCGGAGACACTGACATGGGATCCAAGACGCCCAAGAAGATCCTCACCAAGGGAATCTTCTACGCCCGGGTGGATTAAACAGTTGACATGCTAGTGCAGCGGAACGTTTGTTTGATTTGGTGCTGAGTCGGTCTTTTGCCAATGATGTCTTCGTATAGACTTCGGTGATGCATTGGCTGTCGTCTAGATTTAGGTTTCTAGTCGACTCTTTTGCTAGCTTGCCTTGGTATGTTGGTATAGCTTGTAAAATGTAACCTACGACGTAGAGGAACAAAATGGCATATGTTGGATGACGGGACGGTTTCGGTGTACCGGTGTAACAGGGTTTTCGACACCCCCACGTTCTCCTAGGCTTTTCACTTGGCGGAGGAGATCGGCATGTCCTAGCTAGGCGGAGAGACCTGGCACTTTACTCCATAGTCGTCGATCGGGTGCACTGTAGGGCGAGTGACGAGAGGTGCCCCTGTCTACGAGCAGATTACTGGCATTTGATGTCAGCCACCAAGGTTATAACGGATCCATAGACGGAACAAGTGTATGAACGAGCATAGATCTACCATATACTCCGGAGTAGTTTTTTTTTCAATTGAACAGCTTCGTATAGTTTTTCCCGCATGCATTAAGGGTAGGGATAAATGAATACTAAATAAACATGATTGTGAGATTAGTTACTATATGCGGCTATCAATGCCGAACCGCGAAGCATATATATCATTAATATATGTTAAATTATTTCAAGGACCTGCAATCTTGGCGGAGGCGCTGCCGCACGCCGCTGTACACACACTTCCTGTGCTGTATCGGAAGATGAAGGTCGCTACCGTCGTACTTTCCTCCCTTTTGGGGTACGCCCTTGCGGCTCCTGCAATAGTATGGAAGACTGGAAGGGATACATCAGAAGCAGTGTTGCATTCGTCAGCGTCCGTGAACGCCGCTTCAGTCTTGTCCGAGGTGATTCATGACTCTAGCGATAGCTCATCACTGGATGCGGCCGTATTTTTGCTGGATCGCACCCAAAATGGCACCGAAAGGCTCTCTGAACTCGCCTCTTCAGGTTCTCTGACCGGGGTCGCATCGAAATACGACGCTGCGCACTGCATTCATCACCACGTCGCCGGCATCGAGTCCCCTTTCGCCATGGCCAACCTCGCTCGCACCCACACGGCGAACTCCGTTGAAATTTCTTTAAATGAATTTTCTCGCATGACGTCAGGAACACACAAAATTCCCGCCGCCGAAGTCGAACTTACCAACCTGGGCATTGACGAGGAGGCAGTAGACCGAGCCAATGCTCTGTCTAAGGCCAGTGTCGTCATTGTCAATATCCCTTCGTCGACTTCTGCATCCGAAATCGATCGGGTGGTGGTGGAGGCAATTGATAACGTCGCTGTCAAGAATGTTGTGCTGACAGGAATCAGATCGACTGACGAGGTCAAGCACGAGCGCGTCATGGCCAATCGCCGTCGGATGTCGGTCCAACATATGGCGGGTGAGTCGGTCCTGCTCGGAAATCGCCGTCGTCTTGAGGAAGGAGGAGATGGCACAGAAAATGCCGACAATGGAGACGACGACATGGAGGGGGTCTACTACGTACACATGACACCGAATATCTTTGCTGCGATTCTCTTTGGCGTTTTCTTTGCATTCGTTGCTGTGACTGGTCTCAACTGCATGGGTATGATTCAGGGTCAAGATGTTTACGTGAACAAGATGCCGATCATTGGACGGGAAGCGTGAGTGCTGAAAGGCAACAGCAAGCCCTTTCGTCGTCGAAAAGTGTGCGTGCAATACACCGCTCGGCTCCCACGTAAACCTTCTCAGAATGAAATTAGTATACAACTGAGTCTATAGATCTCTGATTTTTGGAGGCTGACGCCTTTTCTTCTGGTTTGCTGAGCGCCACATGTATCTGCAATCGATTCGATCATTCCAAGGAAATTGGATGTCGTAATTCAATCAAACCGCTTCTCAACACAAAACCTATTCGAGCCTTCTTACAACTCGAATTTTCTCTCTTCTAGGACATTGTTTACAGTAGTCTTGCGGTTTATTTCGACTCTCCAGAGCTCAGAGGTTCTCAAGGACCTGCTGGTTTCCCTAGATTCGCTATTGCTACGTTTTGGCACCTCAAACCGAAC
Source organism: Licmophora abbreviata (assembly GCA_900291995.1). Lineage (NCBI taxonomy): Eukaryota > Bacillariophyta > Fragilariophyceae > Licmophorales > Licmophoraceae > Licmophora > Licmophora abbreviata. The sequence continues at coordinate 34,611 of OLMU01003073.1, read as the reverse complement.
AAATCGCCAATTCTCTGCCCTGTGATCACCTGTCGCTATCTTGACCCACCCAGCACTACAAGGCGATAGGCTACATCTAACCTCTGTTGTATGAAAGTAGATAAATTGCTATAGATCATTGATTTTTTGTACTTGTTGACATGTTCCGCCTCGTATCCACCAGACCCCACATATCGTCAAAATGAGACACTCGCCATGTGATTATTTTCCCCGCCCACGATCCATCTGACCGCCATTAACTCTGTGCTCTTGCGCTATTTCAGTTTACAATAACTTCGTATTGTAGACTGACTGGTCATTTTGCACTTATCATCCGGAAATAGACTTGAAATGGCTGGTATCTCGAGGCAGTCGTAGAGAGCAACCTAGCGGAATGCGGAATCGAGAAGGCATTGCTGTCTGTAAAAATACGACGATTGCAATTTGATTCCTGATTCCTAATTCCAGGTTGAGGTTGGAAGATACGCTCACTGATGCCCAGTACTGCGATTTGCGTAGAGTCAACGTGAGGCACGTCACTTTAGCTCTTCTTCACTTTGTTGCTCTTGTTGACACAGCCGTATCCACCATGAAGGTTGCTCTCTGTCTCTCTCTTGTTGCCTCTGCTGCGGCCTTCTCACAGGTGAGGTAACTTGAAGTCGTCCCGTTTATTTGGGAGAAGGCGAAGGCTGGAGAGACTCGAAAAGATCCCGTTTGGATTTCATGGTCTCTGTCACTCGCGGCACGTGTGTAGCTCCTACGATTATCCTGAAGTCTCAAACTGGGATAGGCCGCTGCCAAGCTGCCCTGCTTCTCTACTGTACGATTGCGTTATTACCTTCGATGTACTCACGCTTGTCCTTCTACTGTTTCTTCGTTTCTATAGTCGGACGTCTCCCGACGTGAGGCTATTGCCTCGGCTGCCGCTGCCGGAGCTGCGTTCCTTCCTGTCGCTGCCAACGCCGCCGTCGGAGAGTCGCCCCGATTCTCTGTTTTCGGTGTCGTCGGTGACGGAACCTCGTACTCCGAGGGAGCTGCTTACGGAAGTGACCAGTCTGCCAAAGTCTACTCTCCTTACTCTGTTTACGGAGATGGAACTGACGCAATTTATGACCCCGCCACCGCCGAGTATGCTGCTCGTAAGAAGGCAATCTTGGCCGAGTCTGCTCTTCGTCTTGGAAGGCTGCCTGCTTACATTGAGAAGAAGAAGTGGTTTGAGGTGAAGAACGAGCTCGATCGCTACATGTACGAGACCCGCGGAGCCGTTCGCGGTCTTGCCAGCACACCGCAGCAGAAGGATGCCGCCACCAAGTTCTTCAAGTCCATCGAGTTGACGAACCTTAGCGCCACGCAGAGGAAGCAGGATGCCTGCATGGCCGCCGCCAAGGACTCTGCCGCCCTTCTTGATGCTTTCGCGGCCACTCTCTAAGGACCCTCGTAGAAGTGATGAAATTGGTTTGGATACTAGGTTCGGCTGATGCCAATGGTGAATAAGGTTCTAGGTATCTCGACATGGTCGCTCAAGATGTGTAGCTTGATGAGGAGATATTCTTATAAGTCTAAACAACTGGCTGCCAGCCGCCTCGATTTGACGCACTGTAGCTCTTGAACTCGTTCTTCCCGCTCTTTACCTCATTAATTTTGTATGAGGCAGCTGCAGCTAAGCATCAAGTTCTTCCTCGTCGTCATCGATGATCACGACTGGAATCTTCTTAGGGGCGGGAGTCTTCTTCTTCTTGCGCTTACTTTTGCCTTTCTTGTTCTTGGTGGCAGTGTTTCGGATCGCATTCGCCTCCCCGAAAGCCGGAGATGGCGTGTAAGTCACGAATCCGGCAAACCCCATCTTCGCAGCATACTTGCCGCCAAGCTCGATGTTCGGTTCGGAAGTTTCTTTCTTATCGACCGGAGAGATTTGACGTACTGTTAGCCTGTTGAACGCCACATGAAGGAGTAAGTAAGATAGACAATGCGGAGGACGTCAAGGCTGCGGGACAAACTCTCAATGACTCACGCAATGAGTGCCGTTCGAAAGTGCTTCCACAAGTCGTGACTCTCAAGAAACTGCCGCAGAAAGGCGCTTGGAGGTAGAGTGTCGAATCGAAGTCGCAATGTATTGAGACAATTCAAGAGCACGCCCTGTAGAGTGCCATGACATTCTCGAACGGCGCGAGACACAAACTTTAGCTTCTGTAGAACAATTCGGAGTGTGGCCTCGTGGTGTTCGAAGCAGATTGCTTGGAACAGTCGAAAGAATTGAACATGATAGAGGTTATTCTCTGGATACTGGAAAACCCAGTCGCAGAGCGTCGGCCAAGGGTTCACAGCTCGTCCGTGGGTGTCGTTAACCGGGATGGCCTCGTCGCCTTCACTTCGCAGAGGAGTCGGAAGAGGAAGAGCCATGAGCGCATCCATGGCAGCTACTCGAGAGGAGACTGCCGTTAGATCTTTATCGGCCTCATCATCGTCGTCGTCGCCGGTGTACGACACTAGCTCAGCCAACAGTGTAACAACTTGAAGTCTCCAGGACGTGAACGGAATAATGCGCTGGCGACCGGGATGCGGCACTGCAGTGATGGGGACAGACTCTGTATCGTCTCCACGCTGAAAGTAGACCGTGGATGATGGGATGTCGTCCTCCGTTTCTTGAATCGTCAACGCCTTGAGAAGCTCTGGAATGTGCGACACGAGGCTACGGTGGATCTTGGAAGTCAAACCCCACTCTCGCAGCTTGTTCGCTTTTGCCACATGGCTGTTCACTTCCTTCTCAACTTTCGACTGGTCCAAGTCATCTATCGTTTCGGTAGCATCCGAAATGGGGGCTCTCGCCGATAGAATCCGCGTTGAGTGCCCGGTGGCCAGACCAAAAATCCCAACAATCGTCCGAGTGGCAGCGATACGGCTAGCCTCAGTGGCCGAGTTCTGACCAGAGACAATGTTCATTAATGGATCCCACCAATCGGAGCGGCCTAATGGCTTCAGCAACATGGACTCATCGACTAGTTCCCGCTCCTGCCTTTCGGCTTCTGTCGCGGTGTCGGGGTATCCGATACACTCAACAATCGTTAGGATGGTTTCACATGCCTCTTCTCCGAGTCCAATCGATGTTTCTGTCTCGGACTCCTCTACAATACATTGTGCCAGCTTTGTAAGAAATCCCCAGCTAGACAAAACCTTGACAAATTTTCGTCGATGTCCCTCTTTGATGCGCACTTGATCAGCAGATCGTCGTTCCATCATGGCCGCCTGCGCCGTGCGCTCCGCAGACGCGCGTCCTTTCTTCCCAGTACACCCATACAAGACCAGCGACGTGAGTGTCGGAAGAGTCTGATGACACGTCGTAGAACTCATCAAGGGCCGCAAATGCACTTCCATCCCATCCTGACCTCCAGCGCTGGCCGCCGAGACAACCCGGTCTGGGTAGGCATCCATCAAGGCATCGAGCAAGGCACGCTTGTGAATCAAAACCCCCTCTGGCTTGTCCAACGAGTTCAACACTTGTTTGGATAAGAGTCCCGCTTGTGCACCCGTCACCAGAACATTGGGTCGACGCATGCCCTTGGCCGTGATTTCCAAATCCTTCTGCAGCACATTCAGCGCGCGGTAGGAACGAGCCAAGTGAAGTTGAAAGTCGTCGTTGTGAGGAGGTGGCGACAATATAACACCGGCAAACGTTTGATAGACATCCTCCTCTTGCAAGACATCCCATAACTAAGAGATAAGAAAAAAGGTCAAGAGTGAGCAAACAACAACAACATTGAGGCAAACGCCCGTCTCCCGCGCCTAGTCATAGTGTGGCACCTCATATACTTTTTCGTACCTTTCGTCTTGCCGCATTATTCAAGCCATCGTCAGCCTCTTTTGTATCGAGCCACTCCTGGAGAGTGTTCCAGTTATCGCCCGAGTACATGATGGCTGCAACCAGCGGGGACGAGACTCTCGGGTACTACAACGAAGCCTTGCACACCTGTCTTTGCAGTGTAACTCTTGGTGTATCGGCGGAAAATCAATTTCATCGCGCGTGTGTTCCGATGCAGTCTGGTCCTCGCCCGCGTGTGTGTCTGTGGTCGCGCTCTCGCCATCCGCTGTGTGTGTGACCCTCACACCACCCACAACCCGCGGTGCTCTGTGCTCATCGGCGAGGACAGTAGAGCGGAAGAGATTTCTGTGGTGTTGTTACGAAAGTCTGACTTGCTATAGCTGATACTTTGCAGTGTGTAGATATATATTGATAGAGCAGAGTGGAATAAGAAGGGCAAGAAACGAGGTTTCCCGAAACTTTACGAATTAACGATTATGCTGTGGATGAGCCGGTCGCTGTCATCGTTGGTGTGGTCCACGTCTCGAATCTCGCGGTGGTTCGGACGAGGTCCCTGGTGGGCTCCTGCAGCACCAGAACTTCAACTGGCTGGTCCATTGGAGTTTATACCACCCCCATCAGAGCTTCCGTGTCCGCAGGAAGAATCGATCTGGTTTGCCGTGCCAAAGCAAAAAGTCTCTCGATCTAAGAAACGTATGAAGACGACTCTGCGCAAGCGTATCAAACTCAAACAAAATATCGTTAAGGATCCACAGACAGGCGAGACGACATTGATGCACAAACTACCCTTCAACTGGAAAGATTACGTTCCCAAGTTTGACTGAATCGATCGAACTGAATTGATCGAGTTATTACTGTGGTGGAGGTTTTGCTGCGGTACGCCTTATCGTAGATGCCGCTGGATACTGTCCTACATACGATACATTCACTGTTAAATCTCTGGGTAAATGGCAACGTGTGTCCTGCACAGTAGTAGTAGAATGGAGAGAGAGTCAGATCGTCATGCCGCATGTCGCACAAGGCAGACTCGCCGCCGTAAGCCACACGCAGCGGTGGCTTTCAAGTTCATATCAAGATAAACCATATGTTTCGTCGTCAAAGACAGGTAGACTACGGATGTTGCGTCTATATGCAATGTAGTTATCGTTCCCCGACAAAAAGGCGTCGATATGAGTGCTCCAAGCTCTGCTAATAAACACCGCGTCATAATTTTTCGTCGTCGTCATTCGTCACGACCTATACAATCATCATGAAGCTTTTGCCGCCGCGGAGCACTTCCGGCAAGCTGTTTGTTGTCGGTGCCACTGTAGGGCCTCTGGTGGACTCTCTGCACAATCAGTGTCTGCTGCAATACGATTTGCTGCCCATTTCGATCGCGTGGCCTGAAGCGCAACAACAACATGCATCCGACTACCTTTTCTGCTCAAGCTGGGCAGTACCGCCACTTCTGGGCGTTGCTTATGTCATCCTGGGAGGCGTACTGCCAAGAATTTTTGAGGCGTTGATGAGATCTCCAGCTACGAGTGTTGATTCCTCATGTGATCGTTCGAAGGATAGGAGCCTGATGCTTGGCGCCAGAGCATTGGTCGCGGTCGTCACCACTGCGCTCATTGTCAAGCTATCGGAGTTCCTCGAGACGAACCCAGGACTTTTGGAAGGATCACTACTACGTGCTTTAATTCCATCCGGCGACGCGAATATTCTAGTGATGCTTCTGGCTGCCATGTCACAATGGGCGCTGCTGGATGCGACGCTTCCTGCCCTGCTGGCGGCGAGTATCACATGCGTTGGTGGTCCCTTGTCGGAGCTACCCTTCCTCGCCAATGGTTTTTGGCATTATCTCCCAGAAGCAGGAGACTATTTGCCACTGAAGGATGTGACGATGAACAGTGTGGCATCCTCCCTACTGAGCGACAACTACCGCGAGCTAGCACTGTCAAGCATAACTGGACCTTGTTACTTTGCTGTCACGATGGACGCGATTGCACTGGGTCGATGGTTTGATTCTCAAGAGAATCAAGAAACTACGCAATAGCATATAGATTCACATGGAAAGAGTGTACGCCGCAAGTTAAATTTATGCTCGTTCCAACACTACAGCAATGCCTTGTCCTCCTCCGATACACGCTGCACCGACATGAATCTTGCCACTGTCCGATTGTTGAAACTCATTTGCCAAGTGTGCCACGATTCGACTGCCAGATGCACCTAGCGGGTGTCCCAAGCTGATCGCTCCACCGTGCAGATTGGTCTTGGACATGTCCAACTCGAGTTCTTTGGCACACGCCAAAAACTGTGCCGCGAATGCTTCGTTAATTTCCACACGATCCACGTCGGACATTGTCAAATTGGCACGCTGCAGAGCCTGCTGAATGGCAGGAACAGGGCCAATGCCCATAATCTTCGGGTCACACCCCACAACACCGTAGGATACAAGCCGTGCGAGGGGAGTGAGGTTATGCTGTTGGACCGCTTCCTCGCTGGCCAAAATCACCGCACCAGCACCGTCGCAAATGCCCGAGGCGTTGGCGGCCGTCACGACGCCGTCCTTTTTGAAGACGGAAGGAAGTTTAGCAATCTTTTCGACTGTTGTTTCGGGGCGGGGGTGCTCGTCCGTGTCAACGACCTGTGAAGAGATCGAAGAAATAGAATGCAGAGTCGGTATACACGGTCGTTCCATTAGCACGCTATTCTACAGTTATAGAAAGCAAGGTGAAAGCCATGACGCACCTGAGTTCCCTTGCGGGTAGAAATTTCGACGGGAGCTATTTCTAGCTGAAATATACCCTTGGTATGTGCTTCTCCCCAAGTCGTCTGACTTCGAATGGCATACTCGTCGCATTCCTAAGGAACAAATTGAAGAGAAACCAAGGAATGGTGTCAGTATACAACACAGTCCAATACAGCCCTCCCTTGATTTCTTTTAAAAAACTTACTTGACGACTTATTCCATACTTTTCTGCCAAATTTTCTGCCGTCATGCCCATGGGCGTCTTGCAGTACGAGTCCGAGAGTCCATCCCAGAGGGAGTCGCGCAAGTTCAATCCACTTCCCAAATTGACACCCCACCGAGCCTCGATCCCGTTAACCTGCAAGGGCGCTTGTGACATGTTTTCAGCTCCACCACAGAGCGTCAGGTGAGCTTCGTTGAGCTTGATGCGATTGGCACCTTGAATGACCGATTCAAAGCCCGATCCGCAGAGGCGATTGATGGTGAGTGCGGGAGAGGCAATGGGGAGGCCGGACTGGAGACCCACGTGACGGGCGAGGTAGGCAGCGTCTGCGGAAGACTGAATGACGTTTCCAAAGTAGACAGCATCAATGGTAGAGGGGTCGATGTTGCCTTGGACCAAGGCGGCCTTGCTGGCCACGACGCCGAGATCGGTGGCTGAGAGGGATTTGAGTGTTCCACCGAACGCTCCGAACGGAGTACGCTTGGCAGCGACAATGAAAATTCCGGACATGATTGCGAGCTAGAGAGGCTAGAAAGTGACGAAAGGCCAATGTGAAACGAAGTCGGTGGTAATGGGCGATGTAGTGTGTACAACCACGACCCCTTTGGTTTTTGTTGTTGCTCGATGGAATGACACCTGCGGCGGTGACGCGCTTCTCATTTTGTGAGCGCAGTTTCGGTGTCAATATATGTTTCAACAGTCACGAGGAACCTTAAAAGAGGCGGAAGGAGCCCCGTATTGCAAGGTACTTGTTATTTCAATTCTTATGTTGCGTTTACGTATGTATCTTTCTCTGGATCGAAAAGGTCCAAAACGCCGGAATCTGAAAAAAGCGAATCGAATCAATCAGCACATCACCGACGCAAACCACATAGTCTACGAGTACACGACGCGAGCACGATGATGATGTCTCTTTGCCGTCCCGAAGCCATACGCGGCTTGGCCTCCACCCGGCTAGTGGCCCTCTCTTCGAATTTTTCAATTGCACGCTGGAATTCGACGCTGGTGGTGAGCGAACCGTTGATTCAAGACACCATCGCGCCTCCTGGCACCCAAGCCGCTGTCACAGCCGCACAGAAATTGCACGGCGGCGATATTGAACTCCTCGTCGTAAGCACTGCCGCTCCGACTAAGGTTCCCAAGGGAGTCAGTAAAGTATTGCATTTCGAATGTGGCGACAAATTGGCCGAAACGGTGGCAGCGGCCGTCGACGCCGCGCAGGCCAAGAAGAACTACTCGCACATTGTGGCGACGTCGTCCAAGTTTGGGTCGACCGTTGTGCCGCGTGCGGCGGCTTTGTTAGATCTGGCGCCTGTAACGGATGTCTTGGAAATAATCGGAGAAGGTACGTAGACAAAAAGGGGAGTATTGTATTATGATCCGATCCCTGCTTGACTGGTGTGATCGTGTCTCGTCACACCCATCACCCCTCACTGGCCGCATATCACCATTGATCATAGACACCTTTGTTCGGCCCATGTACGCTGGCAACGCCTTGGCCAAAGTTGTTGCCAAGGATCATGTCAAAATACTGTCCATTCGCCCAACTAGTTTCGAAAAGGCCGAATTAGTGCCTGCCGAAAGCATCGAAACACTCGACGGAGTCCAAGCCTTCGATAAATCTGAATGGGTCGGGGAGAGTGTCTCCAAGAGCGATCGTCCAGATTTGGGAAGCGCTGGTGTCGTCATAAGTGGAGGACGTGGCTTGAAGAATGAAGAAAACTTTGCCCTCCTTGAAGCACTCGCCGACAAGTTGGGTGGGGCCGTCGGTGCGTCTCGAGCGGCGGTGGACGCGGGATTTGTGCCGAATGACTTGCAAGTGGGACAAACGGGAAAGGTAGTGGCACCTGACTTGTATATTGCGGTAAGTTTACTGATGTGTGTATATGGAACATGTTCATGTTCTGCTTTGGGTGTGATTGTCCGATGCGTCCTTTTCTCATCGTGACTATACATACACGATGCGCATTTGCAGGTTGGAATTTCAGGAGCCATTCAGCACTTGTCGGGAATGAAGGATTCGAAAACCATTGTTGCGATCAACAAGGATGGCGAGGCGCCCATTTTCCAGGTTGCTGATTATGGACTAAAGGCAGATTTGTTTGATGCCGTTCCAGAAATGACGGAAAAAGTGTAATGAGATGATAGCAAAACTTGCAGTAGTCTCCAATACTGATGGTATGGATGATAGATGATAGAGTACTCGGTTGCCAACTTTGCTTATGCACGAAGTAGCTATTCGGTTTAAATACTGTCTCTTCGCGGGAAAGGACCTGCTAGGACATCACACGCTCGAATCAATCTTACGGCTTGCCCAACAGTAGCCGCATGCGCTTCTCGATGCCCTTTCCCGTTATGGTCGTGGATGTACCGAGGCGATTCTTGCGGCCCTTCTTTTTGTATCCAGTGTTGTGACTCTTTCCAGATCGACTCCTGTCATGAGTTTTAATGTCGGATAGGGGAAGTGAGTCATGTAGCCAAAGAAAAAAAGAGCGGACGACAATTCGATCAGGCCGAACGCGTCCCATACGAGCCTCCTTGCTTCAAACGTACCGCATGAGTTCACCGTTGCCACGAAGGCGGAAGCGCTTGGAGGCACTCTTGTTCGTCTTTAATTTCGACATTCCCCTCCATAGAATATTGTTTCCGAGAGCTCCCCATGGTGACGATTGTTCCACAACAAGTGAAGACACTCTCCCACATACATGCCGTGTCCTCCTGATACACGGACTTAGGACATAGGAAGGCAATTTTGTGGCGAAAAATCGAAGCATCGGAGGAATCACAACAGCGAATGAGCTTCTTCGGATTACTGCAATGCCAGAGTTGGCGTCGATGAATAAAGCTGCCGTCGGCTGCTATGTTCTATGATAAGTTAGTACTCTGCAGTATCGACACGTCGACGAGGCGCGACGAGAGATGAGATTTTATGTGAAAGCTTCGCCGCGCGGCGTCGCGTTCATCGCGTCGGCACACGCGAATCATCAGACCGTCGTCCGCTCTCTGATTATGTTGCAACGCAATCAAGCAAGATGGCTGGCAGATTTATCGACGCCACCCCTGTCGTGGAAGGCTCCTAGATAAATGCAACCAGACGTCTGCGACCGGCTCATAAGAAACGAGACGATCAGCTGACAGTCCAGACGTGCTACCGGTAGCTAGCATATTACGTTTGCGATACGACACTTCGATCTTGATGCGATCAGCCACGACACCATAACACTAGATGCGCTTGCTCTGTCGTTTTCCTCCCGATGATATGACTACATCATCCAAAGCTGATTAGGGCCATCAGTGCTTGCGGCCTCCTTTCCAACCTTGCAGGGCACCACCTTGGCTTCGAAGAGCCCATCCTCCACAAACTTGTTGTTCTTAAGTCGAATCGAGAATCCCGGTCCAAGGGTCTGGATAACAGCATGGTACGGTTGACTTCCTCCACCACACTGGAGATCGTACTTCTGCTTGACATTGTTGGGTCCTTGCAGCACCTCAACCAAGGCCTTCAACGACTTTCCGCCAACGGCTTTCGAGGAAGCCATGAAATGCACGCTTTCGACGTTGTTAGGGATTTCCCAAGTGTGAACAGAGCCACCACCGCCGGTAACAGCGCCTCCTTGAATGAGTTTCTTGGTACCGATATTGGAATCCCAGAGTTTCTGGGTAATTTCCCCAAGTTCCTCGGAACGCTCATTGGAAGGAATCGCCACGCCCGCCAACATGGGGAACTGAAGATCGGAATTGGTACTGATCTTGAGTACCTGGGGACCCTTCTTGAACTTGAGAGTCGCCATGTATGGAGTCGTACTGCCGTCTTCTAGGTCAATGGACAATCCGTGCGTTCGTCGCTGCGGCCCGAGCCAGAGTTCGATCCTGGCTTTGAGCGGACGGCCGTTGGTCTCAAATCGCATCTGAACTCGTTCGCCGTCCATTGGCATCTGGAAGGTCACGAGCGTGTCCCCCCCTTCCAGTCGCTGCATGGGCATCTTGGGCGGGAAGATTGCAATGTCCGACGTATCCTCGGAAGGCGAGGCGATCAACCCGAGCGCTACCCGGCGAGATGCCTTGTTGGCAATGTCCGCAGCCCTACTGATGGGGGCAAATGCAGTAGCAGTCTGACACGCATTCGCGAGCGACACGAGAGCTAGGATTCCACCGTGGATCTTCATTCTTGGTTTTTTTGTTATTCAGATGCACAGCGACGATGAGGTGAGACAGCAGCAAGGTGACGATGATGGCTGTGACTCTATACTGTGCTGGACAGTTTGGTTGGTGGCGGAAGATCGGAATAAGATACGAAGTAGGCGTTCGCAAAAAGTGCCGTCGCCGCTGGCTGGCATCACGCGAAGCGAATGCGAAGTACGTACGGACTGCAACTCCTCATCGGCCACTCCCCCACGTTCTCGCTAGGAGCCGACGAGCGAGAGACTTCCACGTGGAGTTAATGAGGGCAATGCGAGCTCTACTTTCGAGCTCTCTCCCGTAACCATTGAACCGCGAAACGAAAAAAGTGTGTCGTCGTCGCCGTCCCTCACACTTTCTCGACAAAGTAACAAGGAAGAATCTCTTTGGCAATGACATCCTGGAAGAGACGACACGGCAAACGGGGTAATGATAGACGGTACCAAGATCCAAAGGTTCCTGTTCATGCTCGTCGGAGATCAAGGAATGCCTCTCGAAGGGACGTTCAACCTCCTAGACAGCCTTCCGAGAACGAGAACATCTCTATCGAAGAACAATTGCAGCGCCAACGCCGCAAACGATTGCTCGAGAGTTCAAGGGCTAGTAGTAAGGATGACGAGTCCTCTCCAACAGAATCGAAACCAAAGGCTCGCCTGGGAAACTTTCGGTACGATCCTGAGCGTGACGCGTACTTTCCAGCAGCAGAGTCTGGACGGGGGCGACGACCTAGTGGGAAAACTTTATCAGATAGCAACGAGTCCCGTCCAGCAGGATTCGAGTGGAACGACAAAAGGCTTTCCTCTACTCGCCCGCCGCTTCAACGAGACACGTCGCTGATACAAAATGGTATGTTGTCACTGTCCATTGAGACATGCGTCTCAGCTAGGCGGTGTCGTCAATTGCGTTCGCTGTGGGCCGGTCGGGTTGTGCAAGCGGGTATGCAGGTCGTTCCAGCGGTGGTGCCGACGAAAGAGAAGGGTCAATTTGCCACTCTGCTACGTCCTTTGAGAAGTGCATCTACGGATACTTCTTCGTCACTCCTTGACGATAGCAACATGCCTTCAGATCTCGACTGCAAGTACTCGTTTCATTCTGCGGCTAGAACGATGGACATTCATATGGGGTCGAAGTCGACTGAATTTCCGTCTATCGCGACTTTGTTCAAAGGTGGTTGCTCTATTCGATTTGCTCGCCAACCTACTCTGTGTAAGACTCCGCCAGACGAGAATGAGGAATGTGACTTGAGTTTGACGCCTCTCAAAGATACGGGGTGCGTATACATGTATGATGCCCATTCGCCTATGATCGCGGTGGTGTGGATAACTCACATCTACCACTTTACCACTTTTACAGAGAGAGTCCTCCGCACTTGGTTCGCTTCTCTCCCCAGAGGGTTCAAAATGCATCTTCACTTTGCTTCGCATTCGTGTCTCGGATGAATCGTGGGACTGACAATGCCTGTCGAATTTGGAGATGCGGAGAGGGAAACGAGTTGGATTCGTTTCATGCCGAGAGTCCAACGGGAATCAATGATCTGGCGTTCCATCCCCACTTTCACTCACGAGGTAAGGACTTATCGTGTACGCCTCTTTTTGTCGATATGACATGTTCAAGGCCCCATCTTACGCCACTCTTACTTGACCCTACTACAACAGACACCACAATGATTCTTGCGACAAACTACTCGCGATCCATGCCTCGAAGCGACTACGGCCCTCAAATGTTGGACCTCACCCGGATGGAAATCACGTATCCTCAGGTCATTGGATTCCCTAGATCTGACGCCCTACGTGCAGAGTATCTCGGCTCCAACGCGACCGCACTATTTGGACATCGTAATGGTACAATGAGTGTTGTTGACTTTCGCTCGACAGACATCTGCACATTGGGATGCCGTTCGGGCGATAACAAGCGAGGGTCGATTTCCGGAATCAAAGTTCTGAATGCACGCGATGATGCAACTTCTCATCTTTTCCTAGCAAAGCACTCATTTGGATCGTGCTCGCTGTTTGACGTTCGCCGCATGGGAGGTAGCTCGAGCAACAAGACTGCTGCTCTCGTTTTTCACCTTGACGCAGGACCGGGAGTCATAAATATCGATGGTTCTAGTAGATGTACTGGCATCGCTCTTGATCCGTTGGAATCCCTTGCCATATCTCCGTTTTCCGACAAGAATCATCGCGCTTGTCTCGGATTCTGGTCCATATCGTCTGGAGTGTACCTTGGCTCGCGATGCCTCACGGGATCGGGGGAAGCTGGCTCTGTCCTCGGCGACCAGCCGAGGGCCATCTGTGAGCTATCGGATACTATCACACCTGCGTGGAAACTTGGGACTGACTCGGATGGCGAAGTTACGGTCGAGACGACTTCTGGGTGGGGGTTGTGGTTTAAGTGCGGGGCGCTTCCTGTACAACGACCGCCATCGCTCGAGTCAGTTGGGTCCATTCACCACGTAACGTTTCCTGGTGGGGTCCTGAGGACAGAACCCAGTTGACCATCACAGCACACTAAGTCCCCGAAGCAAACCTACAAGCAACTGAGCTACAAGACTGTTCCATAACACTAAGAAACAATTATTATCCCAAGAATGTGAGAGTTCTCTCGTCATCGTCCGGCTCTGCGACCGGAACGTCCTCCAACGCAGTCGTCTCTGCCTCGCCAGGCATAACCCCGCGCTTGTGGTAGTATTCAACAAGCTGATCCGGAATCTCGTCGAGGACAGCCTTGGTCAGCTTGTTATAGCTATCGTATTCCTGAAAAGCCACAAACTTAGTGATATCTCGGCCCTCCATTCCGTCGTGCTCGTCCAAGAATTCCATATCGGCAAAATCGGAACTGCCAATCCCAACAATGACGACAGAAAGAGGTGTCTCGCTAGCTTCGATCAGCTCACGCTTCGTCTCCAGAACATTGTTCACATTTCCGGCAGTCAGGATAACAAGGATGGTGTACGACAGTTGTCCATGATTGCGTGCTTCCTCCAGTTCACTCATTGCATACGCCGACGCTGTTTGGATAACTTCCGTGTAGTCAGTCGGGTAGCTCATTGTAAGTGGAGTGCTGAATACACCTTCGTACGCCTCCATCATACCGGGGACACCTTCCACTTGCACGTCATTGCCGCATTGGAAGCACTGCCGTACTACTCCTGTAATTCGTGGATGTGAAGACCGCCAGATGAATGTGAGTCAAGCGCGATACTGGGAGCACAACACCGGGCCAGTGATTCGTAAACACTTTGCGTACCATCGTATTTTGCGCCGAACCCCCACACAGGAAACTTCTGATCCGCGTCGTATCTTGCCAGAATGGATCCTACCGCGAACAGTGCTTTCTGATAGTCGTTCCATCCTTGCGAAGAGGTAAAATAGTGAGGTGTCCCCGGCTCACGTGGACTTCCATTTGATGCGGTGAAGTCAATCGCAACAGCAAGGCTCATTTGGCAGCCTCCAGTGAGGTAATCTACAAACTCAGGGCGATTCGGCGACTGCTGTGTTGAGCGCAGGCCAGGCGCTTTTGGGACTTCGCCGGTCGGTGGATCCTCATACACTATCTGGTCAGCCTCCTCGCCTTCGTCTGGCACAACCTCTGCCTTAACGACAACGATTTCCCCAGCCAAGCGCTCTTCCTTTCGCAAAAGAAAGACAATGTCTGAGTTGACGTTACTTCCAGCATCAACGAGGCGATGCAAACTCGTTTCGCATTCTCCTATGACTCTGTGACGACCTCCTCTACGAAAGTCACGCACAACGATCTTGATGGTTCGATCCAGATCGCTATTGCAGATCGCTTCAAGATTCAAGGTAGTTTCGTCCCACTTCGGATTGAGATTTGACTTGACGACGTGGGATTTGAAGACGTTCGTCCAGGTGGCACCTGACGGACGGTCGACCTTTCGATGGAGCTCAAAGAAGGGGCTACTCTTTCCCAGCATACTAGCGTTCAAGAGATTGACTCCCTTGAGTTGAACATTCAGATTTCCAAGGCCCTGTGCCACTCGACTCCGCTCGAGGTGCACACAGATCTTTCCGCCAGTTTGCAGCGCCTTGGAAGCCACGTTTCCCTTCGACGCCATTACATGTCCGATCTCAAAGAGCGCCGTCCCCATGATGGTGCGGAAGCTTCCCAGTTCTCAGAAGCTCCCTAGTCGAGTCTGAACTGGTGAGCTGCATGCTCTGCGTACTCGACTGCTTCGCTAGGTGCTTCTCATTCTTGCCAACCGCCTGGGCCTGGAAGTCGAAGACCCCAATTTCAACATAGAATGGAACCCCGAATCTGTATCCTTCGAGAAATACGACCGTCGACCATACTGGACTCAGAGTATTATAAGCACTGTAATAAAATGAACGAAAAGAGCATAGAATTCACGTTAGAAGAGCGAGTCGCCTAATACGTCAACCTTGTAGGTCTTGGGAATACCGCTCTCGTAGATAAGATACTGCATTCTACAGACTCACATTTCGGTCTGACCAACGATAATGGGAATGTTGTCTTTGTTGTCTCCTCGAACTGTCACGACGCAAAACGGGTCTGATTTTCCTCCCAATAAGCCTCTCGATAAGTTTGCAAGGTTCTTGCCAGTCAGAGACAGCTGCAGTCGGCTCGATTGAGCATCCATTCCGGACATTGTCGCGGTGCTTTTTCTCCCGCAAAGAATACCACTGGTCACGCAGAAAGTTTTTAGTCGCCCGCGGAAAGTGATGCTTCGAATAAGGATAACCCGGATATATGACTCAGCATGATGACGCGCGCAAACTATACGCTTCCAAATATCTGAAGCTTGGGTATGCTCTGCTAATATTTCGGTTCCAAATTTCGCGCCAAACCAAAACTTGAGAAATTTCGACCGATGCCAAAGATACCAAGATCCACGATGGCAAGAACTCCGCCGGCCGCCTGGCACCATGTGCTTCAACGCCTTCACCATGTGCTTCTGTCGGCAGCCCCTCCTCTATCATAACTCTCAAGCACGGGTCCCGTAGCATTTATGTGATCAATATTTCGAAAGGGATGTCTGTGACTTTCTCACTGACTCGTTACGCCGTTGTTACTACCAGAAAGTGGTTCACCGGAAAGTCGGAGGCCTTTTCATCGCAACAGGATGGGAGTCGACAGCTTCAGCTCACTTTTTACAATTTTCCGTCGGAACCATGCGCTTCCGTTCGAGTCTTCTTCCGTGGGCTCTTCTTGCGTTGAGCAAGAGCTGCCCATCAGCCCATGCTCTTCGCGGCAAGCGCGACCAGGCTGATAGCTACTACGTCGAGGACGTGTCTCAAAACGCCACGAGGTGGACAAGAAGCTCTTCTTCGTCCTCTCTTGTGACGGAACGTCAAGTTGAAGTGTTGAACGATCTACGTGTCAACCAGACCGACTCTCGTCGCCAGCTCATCGCCGACCATGAGTTCTTTGAGCCTCTCAACTGCAACAACCCCCGGTGCAACGACGGGTCCTTCAACTGGAACGAGAAGAACTTCAATCCATCAGGTGGAACAATTGTTATTCCATGTGGTCAGTGTGTCACCATGAACTATGATGCTTCCGACACTCTTTACCTTCCCCATGGTTTGGACATTCGGGGTACACTCAAGTTCCCCAACGGGTACCGTTTGACCATTGTGACGCCGTTTGTCCTCGTTCAGGGCGAACTCGAGATGTACTCCACTCGCAAGGTGACAGGGGAGCCAAACATCAAAATCGTCTTGACTGGAACCGACCAGTCTATCACGCAGTTTGAGCCCGCAGGACAGAACCGCATGGCATGCTCTGCCGCTGGTGCTTCGAGTCCTCGCAAGTGTGCGCCAGGCAAGAAGCCCTTCGTCGTGGCGGGTGGCAAGGTGACTATTCGTGGCCTTCCTCCGAATTGTCCTACGTGGGTTAATCTTCAAGAAGTTATGACTGGTGATATGCCGGATCCAGAAAAGTTTGCGCAAATCCCGACGGAGCCCCGTGGTCGGTCGAACCCTCGATGCTCCAGCTCGGCCGGAATCTACATGGAGGACAACTTTAACACTACTGAAAACGCTCACGGATGGACAGGTGGATACGGAGCCTTCGCCCAAGTAACTGAAGATGAAACGTTTCTTGTTTGGAACCGAAAGGACCCTCAGGGCCAAGCTCCCACGTGGGATATGCTGCATATTCGGGACTGTCTACTGGCTGATCAGCCGTACCTGTTTCGTGCGAGAGTCAAGCTCACCAAGGCCGGTGCTCCCACGGGGGCGCTCACTACTTGCGCGACGTCAGGCAACAACTGTGTCACCCTTCAGTCAACAGTGAAGACTCCTACGAATCTGATTGGTCGTCGCAAGGGGTGGGAAGAACCGCTTCAAATGTCTCAGTACGGCGTCTGGCAAGACTTCCACGCCATTGTGGAGTATACAGCGGAAGAAATCAACCTCGATAACGTCTACCAAATTCTTCAGCTTCGTGGTCCCGAAGCGGGGGTTCTCATTGAGATGGACGACGTTCGGTTCTCTCTTCCACCGGAAGATGCCTTTCCGGACCCCAGGGCCGTCTGTGCTGGTAACCTCGTGCAGAATGGCAATGCGGAATTGGACTCTGTCCACCCTTATCCCATTACGAATTCAGGTGGTCATCTAACGGTTGAGACCGAGGACGATGGTAACCAGTACTTCCACCTAGCTGGTCGAGATGGCAACGCCCACACCATCTACTACGAGCTCATGGCACCCGACTGTCTCGTTCCGAACGGCATGTACGAAGCCTCGGCAAGGATTCGCATTCAGTCGACTGAGGGGCGTAGATCAAAAATGGAGCTTTGGACGAAACGTAGGGACGGCTCAGTCATTCAACGTGCTATCACTGAGTGTCCTTTAAGCACACAAGACGGCTGGACTGTCTGCGAGTCCCGCTTCACGGCAGACATGGAATTAATTGGCGACAACGTCGAGTCGATTCGTCTTCAATTCGAGACTTACGGTGCCGCCACTGTGGACATGGACTTCGACGACATGCGACTTTCTTTTCAGGATGGCTCGGTAAATTCAATTTTGGTGCCCGATACTGGCGTCTCGGATTGCTGGGACTCCGGATCCGAGATTCTCGTCACGTCGCATACGCTCAACTTTGACGATTCCCAGGTTCGTCGTCTGGTCTCACCGCCGATTCCGACGGGCGATGGCTTCGTCAAGCTAGAGCTGAACGAAGCACTGGTTCCCCCCACCACTGCGAAGGAGAGCCCTGACTTCGCTGTTGAGGTTGCGTTGCTCAGTCGAAACATTGTTTTTGAAGGAGACGATGATGACAACGACAAGCTTATGGGCGCTCATTTCATGGTCATGCAGACGCCGCATGTCGATCAGTATATAGAAGGTGTCGAATTTCGTAACTTTGGGCAACAGGGGATTCTCGGCAAATACGTAAGTGTCTGGTGTGGAAGATTGTAATCGTAGCAGAACATATTCTCAAATTGAGGTGTCCCTCTGTTTGCGCTTTGTCAGCCGATCCATTTTCACCTTTGTGGTGACGTGAATGGCGCAGTTGTCGCCAGGAACTCTGTTCGCGACTCGAAGCAACGCTGCATTGTGGTACATGGAAGTCATAACCTTACCATTGACTCGAATGTGGCATATGATCACTTTGGTCATTGCTACATGACTGAAGACGGTGGCGAGCTCGACAATGTTTTCATTGGCAATCTTGGTGCCGGTACGAAGCCTGCTAGTCGCTTGGTCTCGCCGATAGAAAGCGATGGTATTCCTAGTACATTTTGGTGCTCGAATCCTTCCAACGAGTGGATTGGCAACGTAGCGGCTGGGTCAAGAGACAACGGATTTTGGTTTGAGCTCCTCCAGCAGGTTCGTGGTCCGACTGCCACTATGCCTCTTTCTGCAGGCATGAATCCTCGGGCAATGCCACTTGGCTCGTTTCGCGACAATGTCGCACATAGCAACGGAAAGCATGGGGTGCGCACCTACCCTCATGGGTTCTTCCCTCCGGAAGAAGCTGTTTTCTACAACACGAGGTCGTTCAAGAACAAGGTGAGTGTTGAAGTATTCCATTGTTTCGGAAAGTGACGCATAATAGACGTTGGCTGACAGGTCGTGCTCTCATTGTATTCAAAAAGTGGGATGGCGTATTTTTTCACAATAGCAGGAACTTAGCGGTTGAGGGCGGCATTCTTGCCAACAACGAGATTCAGATTGATCTTGATCGAGCCGAGAATATCCGTGTGGTCGGTACCGCGTTGGTTGGCGTCTCAGATGAGTACAAGGGAATACTGAGATCTCAACAGAACGCCCCAGCTCATACCGGAAACGTCATCGGCCTCGAGCTACATGGATTCACAACCAGCATGGATCGGTCTGGTGGAACGATTCGTGACGTCTCGTTCTCTGGCTTTACTGAAACGGGCAGCAGCCGCTCTGCGTTGATTGCTGTCGACGATGGAGTTGAGCACGGTCTATTTGACTATTGGACAACGCTTCAAGGCATGCAATTTGAATCTGGTGTCACACCTCGACAGTTTGCATTTTCGCGAGCCAAGGCAGCAGGGACCAGTGGTATCTACATCACGGACTTAGATAGTAGCATGCGTCCGACCGGAAGCGCTGCCAGTGGTGTCTCTACGGTGATAAGCGATACGCCCGACCTGACGCACTTCCTTGACACCAGCGCGTGTGACGTTTTCTCGGGTCAAGGGTATATGTATTGCCCAGACGTCTGCCTTCGAACGATCTTGTTCACAGTCGATCCTGCCGAAACACAAAGCTTTGTCCTTCGAGTCACCGAAGACGGAAACGCCAACAACAGGTTCGACTTTCCTTCGAAATACTATTACGAAACTGTTGGTCCAGACGGACCCCTGGATGATAGCGCGAATTCCTGGATTCGTAAGGGTCGCCACTTTGCTGTGACCCTACCTCCAGGAAAGACCTACGTTGCTAGATTCCGCACCAGCGCTGGACAGGGATGGCCCACACACGCCGAAGTTACTGTGGAGGAAGCGCAGTGTCCGAATGCCATTGCTGGTGAAGCTCTCCGCTTGGTTGCCCCTGACCCCTTACCGGATGAGTGTCAAGAGCTCATCAAGAACGGCGACTTTGAGATGTCGAACAACGCCTTCCCGCACTGGTTGCACCATCACGGAGGCCTAGAGCTGGCGAGTGGCAAGGGCATGGGCTCCAACTCGAACGCCCTCACTGACGTTGATCAGACCATGTCAACGCGTTTGATTGGCCAGTTTCTTGACACGCGGTGCCTCGTGCATGGACGACAGTATGAAATCAAGGCATGGGTCAAGCTGGAACGCAACGCATCTCCCATGTCGTGTGATGTAGAGAGCGGATGTCCAAGAGCGCGCCTCCGCGTGCGGACCCCGACCGATCAAAGTGGGAGTAGCTTCAGAGAATTCAACGTGGATGTATCAGACTACTTCATGCGCCCTTACCAAGCCGATGGATGGAATCTTCTCCAAGGCACGTTCACCGTCGACTCCGTCATTGCCGGCGGTTCGAGCGTTCTCTTCTTTGTCGAGCCCAGGATCACCCGAGTCAAAGCATACGTAGACAATGTGTCTGTCTCGCTTCTCTCCGGCGACTGCAGTCAACTCGTTTTGAACGGAGATTTCGCCAATGGAGTGTCTCGTTTCTGGGAGAAGAATGTTGACAGCAACAACGTCGAAATGTCCATGACAGCGATCGGTGGCAACCACGCACTCAAGATGACTGGCCGTTCGTCCTTGTCTCAAAGTCCGAGGCAGGATAGTCGCACAGGATGCATGAATTTCAACGAGCGCTTTCTTGTGACCGCTCGGGTCCGCTTGGTCAACCCACCAGACGGATCTCGGTTTGAATGCAACCCTACACGTACTGGAAACAACCTTAGCTGCCCTCGAATGAGGATGCGCTCCTTTGTTAATTTGGGACTGCCGTCAGTGGATGTCAAGTCTCACGACGGAGGAAGCATCGCGATAACAGATCAAGGCGAAACTCCCGACGGCTGGTATTTTGTTTCTGGGACGTTCAACGCCAATGAGTATGACTCCAGGGCCGACAAGCATGAACTTTATTTTGATCAAGTGTCGAGTGGAAAGGACTTGATCATTGACGACGTTTCGGTCACACCCTTGGCACTTTCCTGCAACGAGCTGCTGTTGAATGGCGATGGAGAGTACGGGTCGACGCCTAGTTTTTGGCGTCACTGGATCAACGGTGGCAACGAGAAGATTGAGCTCATCTCGATCGATGGCAGTATGGCCTTCAAGGTGTCGAATCGCCCGAACGCAGGTGACGGTATGCACCAATTTGTCGATCCCCGCTGCCTTGATCTTAACAGCCGGTGGAAGTTGACTGCCAAGATGAAGATTATCAATAAGAATACAGGCGCAGGTGTCACTTGCAATCCCGCGGAGGCTCGCGTCGTGCCGGGCTGTCCTCCTGTTCGTCTAGCCGGATGGTCCAATGGTGTCAAGGTGACGGATCAGAAATTCAAGATGACAAACGACGACATGACTTGGGTTGCGAATGCATTCAACACATATGAAGTTGAATTCACTGTCAATCAAGTACTTGCCGATGCCGATCGTGTCTCTCTTGCCATTCGCAACTGGAACTTCGACTGGGATTTGATTGTGGACGACATTTCATTTGCACCTTTTTAGATGCGAGTAGGTTAGTTCTCGAAGGTTCGGTCGATTCGTATATTGCAGAGACTGTATGTACATGCATAGTAAAAGTTATTGTGTATGCCATGCGTTCTTTTTGGCTTGCAAGCGATCATGTCACGGACAAGCACGACGGGGCGATCTCTCGGAGTACTAGCGATAGACTTCTCTGTCCTCTTGGTAGACAAAGCAGGGGCAATGTTCATGGCCAATGTGCCTGGTAATGATCTGTTAGAGGAGACAAAAGTTCAAAAGTATAGAGCCGATCGAGTTACACGTCGAGTCAATTCCTAGTCGAGTGAAACGTAAAAACCCGGATATTTCGAGGCCATAAAAAGAAGAAAGACAAACGCGACAATGGCGGGATGCAGACGCGTTTGTCAACTCTCTCCACCGCTTGTTTCCCTTCTTCGTATTCATAACACTCCAATACTAATGAGACTTCGAACTTACACCAGGCTACCTTTTCGACGGAAACGAAAGCTGTTTTCGTTGATGACCTTTTGTCTTGCCGCCGCCCTTGTACTCTTCTCATCGTGTTGCGGGGCAGAGACGACTACAACATCATCGTCGTCCATGAAGTGTTATGCAACCGAAGAGTCGATGGTCTGTGAAATTCCACTGGTGATGGCGGTGTCGGTGAAGGAAACTGGTGATGAGAAGATGACAATGGAGAGCTGCGATGGCGTGTACTGCGTGAAAGCTCAAATAGTGACCAACGCAATCGATCCTACCCGCAAGGAAACTCGGTCCGAATCTGAGGGGGATCTTTCGTCAGAGTCCATTGCACTGATAGATCCCTTCGTCTACGAGGAACCCTACACCCAATATGGTACCGAGATTGCCTTTCTGTTGCGAAATCGGCCCAAGATTGTACCCGGCACCATACCGGCTATGGAAGTCGACTTTGCCCTGGCCGTATGGTACGCGCAGCTCGGTGTCGCCCATCGAACACGAGCGCAAGGGCGTAACGCAGATGCATCCTCCGTGGATTGGGAGGGTTTCGATGGGCGGCTGTGTATCGAGGTGCTGCAGCAAGCCATCGTGAGATACGAGCGAGTCGAACCGTATCTTTCCGATCTGTCCAGCCACAACAATCTCGACGACGCCATGTATGCAAACCCAGATGATTTGCGCATAGCCATCGCCAACGCACACTCTTACATATCTGAAGCCTATCAGATAGGCTTAGAAAAAGAGGCATCGCGGCACGATGCGTTGGGTCATCTTCGCGCGGCAGAACGCATGTATAGAAAAGTCTTGGAGAATCCTGCCGCTCCGCTGCCCGACTCCATACACCATGATGTGGCACTCAACTGGGCTGAGACGTTAGTGCGGGTAGGTGTCTTCATGATCGATAATATTAGTGGGGAGCTTATCGATGAAGCAACACAAAAGGCGCAAGATGATATGCGGTCGGGCTCATCGACTACTGGCACTACCTTTTTTGTTGAAGACTTTTCGCAACTCATGGAGAATGTCGAGGAGGCGGAAGGGATGTTCGCCAAGGCGGTACCCGTGTTTCGTGAACAGATTGAGCTACTCACGAAGAAGGATCCAGACTTTGAATATCTGCGGATACAATTGGCGACGGCCCTGCAACATCATGGATCGGCCACCATGTTCCTGGCCAAGTTGGACGAAACGATTGCGCTCTGGGAAGAAGCCCTTGCTATATATCGAGAGACGTTTTCTTCGCTTCGACCTGGCTCTCAGGATTATGTTGACATCGAGAGTGGTATGGCGGAACTCCTGTATAATCTCAGCGACGCTCTTCTCCAAATGGGCAGGTACGACAATTCGCAGAAGTACTACGAAGACTCCATGGATTGGTACGTGGAACATGGAATCGAACAGCCTGCCATGCAGCAGACGATCTTGAACGACGACGACGACACTACGCTTACCCTACACGAGAATATGCTCGAAACCTATCATGAAATGCTGAACGGCGGCCCAGGCATTCACATGCCCGACGATGGAGGGATACTGTACGAAGCCGACGAGTTGTACGAGGCCGACATTCATGCTTCGCTCGGTGCGATTCGTTTGGGACGTGACGAACCATTGCTTGCTATGGATCACTTTGAGACGGCTGTGAGTCTTTATGAGGGACACGAATCGGAAGCGAGTGGGATTGCTGACGTCAAGATCAACATGGCTCTAGCATTTCTTCGTATGGGAGAATACGACGAGAGCGCCAGAGTTCACGGAGAAGCCCTCGAGCTGTATCATGAGATCATTGGAGAAGGGAAGAACCCGTTCACTGAAGGGCTTCTAGGTGATTTAGGAGTCGCACAAGGTGGAGGGACCTCTAGTGCTACCGCAAAGGACAAGACCGGCGACGACAAGAAAAGAGATGTGCACGAACGACTCATCAACATCGATGAGTACCGAGCTGGACTGATAAACCTGACCACAGACGAACTGTAGCAGTACTAAAGAATGTAGGATGGCTCACTAAGTGGTTGATGCTTACGGGGAGTGCATACAAGCACTCTGGGATGAGTATGATACAGATACCAGCTTTGCCTTTGACTGTGACCCAATCCCACAGTTCCAGTCTTGCTTGTACTATATTTGTATGAAACTAATAACTGTATATAACGTTATACTCACACTAAAAGTTTTAACTAGAAGCTCAAGGTTACATATATATTCTTGTTTTAATCAGTCCGTTAACCACTCCGCTGAGTGACGTTTCCGACTTTCAGTCAGTATCCCTCACTGTGATTTGAAAAACAAGACACATAACGGACACTATCCTCAAGACGGATTATGTTTATGACAAGCAAGCCGATCCTGCCATTTTAAATCCCGATTCTCCGTCGGCCTCCTCACCTGTGATGGTATCATAGGGTCCCGTCAAACACAAGTGCACCTGTCGTCGAGTGAGAGAGGCTAGTAGAGCGCAATGAGGAACCATACAGCCCTATGGGGAGCGGCGCTACTGCTGGTAAGGCCTGCCGAAGCAGGAATTCGAAGGCTGCGGCGTGTCTATCAAGTTTCTGAGGAGACTGATGATATCGCTCTCCCCTCTGCCCTGATGATGGAGAGACACGATGTGGAGTCCTGGCTGCTACTGCAAGACGAGGAGGACTTCGCCCGTCTCCTCACAGAGGGCTCCTTCTCCATGTCTTTTTCCATGTCTCTGTCCATGTCCATGCCCGGCCAATCGCCGAACCCTTCGCCCAACACTCCCTCCAACCCTTCGCCCAACAACCCGCCTACCAGTTCACCTACACCAGCACAAGATCGCGAGGCGTTCATCCAGCAAAAGTGCGGCACCTCCGTCTCTGCCCGTTCCACAGAAATCTTCAGCGCGCTGTCGACCGTTTCCGAGACCGTTCGGTTGTCAGATACAACGTCGGCGCAGTACGCGACGCGCATGTGGATCGATGTCGACGACGAAGCCGCACTCTGCGGAGACAATGCAGAGCGCTTGATTCAGCGGTACATTGTCGCTCTCTCCTACTTCGATATGGGCGGATCTATTTGGACGAAGTGCCGCGCCGCGAACGATGGTGGGGACTGTCCTGCTGGTGAAACGCGGTTCTTGGATGCCAGCAATGAGTGCTACTGGTTCGGCATGCGGTGTTCGAGCATGCCAGCGGATGCTGACGACTACGCTCCTCTGACCGAGTTCGTGCTCAAGGAACAAAATCTCGAAGGCGAGATCCCAGAGGAACTATTCTTTCTGACCAGCTTGATGCGTCTCTTCATGGACACCAACAAGATCTTTGGACAACTCTCGTCATCCATTGGACGACTCACTGCCCTCGAGGAACTCGACATTGACGATAATCTCCTTTCGGGCGGACTTCCCGAAACGCTGTTCACGCTGACAAGCCTCAAGGTGATCGATTTGGATACCAACAAACTGACCGGACAGCTTTCACCAAGTGTCGGAAAGTTGTTGGACCTCGAAGTATTACAGCTGCAACAGAATACCATGGTTGGGGAAGTCCCAACAGACAGTCTCCTGAAACTAGAAAAGCTTGGTACGTCAAGAGAACGGCCGCCGACGATGTTCTGGTGTGTACGATATGTTTGCGTACTTACTCACCCTCGCATTTCGTGACGTTTGCCTTCAGTGGCCCTCTATTTGGACGAAAATGACATGACGTGAGTTTCGCACTTGTCTTGAACTCATCACGGCCTCATACTGTAGCTCGTCATTGTGCTCACAACACCTACCTGCCTCACTCTTTTTTGTTATAGTGGCACTGTGGAGCCTCTTTGCGATGTTCTTGATGAGCGAAGGGCGATCAACAATATCTACCTCATGTTTTTCATTGTGGATTGCAGTGGAGATCCACCCAAAGTCGAATGTTCATGCTGCACGTGTCCAGACGATTTCTAGTAGACGCACGAGCATACAAAATCATGCGCATACACCTGTCTATGTTCGCTTGACGCCTGAGCTTTCTGTCAATGTGGTTTGAGTTCAGTCAGGGCACGACCTGCGAAGGAGAGAACCTTTCATCGCTATCGGAGTTTTGTCTTGACAGAGTATAAATCATCAACTTATCATCAGGTACAAACGATCTGATATCGTTTTTCATGGCATCTATGTACTACTTCTTTTTGGTCCAAGATTGTTTCCGTCCCGCGACATGGCCCTTATGCAATTTCAAATACTTTTGCGGAATGAGCGCTTTCGTGATGGGCCAGAGCATGTCATCGTCCGCCGACTGTCGTTTCGGACGTCGCTTGATTTCACGACTCGATTTCGACCGCTTGTTTCGTGTTTGATGGATGGACGACGAAGAAGGACTACTACGTGTCCTTGTTGAAGGTCGTCGCCATCCAAAACGTGCATGACGGGACGATGATGGCGGCGGCGATCGACGGTGAGGAAGCCATCTTGAACCAAACGACGCCGGGTCAGACGACAAGAATGGTGTCGGCTGCTTTGCCGCGTGAGATGAGAAAGGTCCCGCTGTCGTTGTAGGAATCATTAGGGCCAAGAGAGTCGCCGCCGGTCCAGCGCTTCCTGCAAACGCAACCTTGCCTGCCTGAGCCAGAATACTTCCAAGAAAGAAGGCCCACCAGAGTTCCGATCCCTTGTCCCACGAAACCTCGAATCGTCGATCCATACTTTGTGCTGCCTCATCAGTGGTCGCTACGAACATTGCAGAATCCTCTTCATTTCCCATCTCTTCATTTCCGATGGAGAAGTTGAGAGACGACAGGCGGGCAAAGCGATCCATGCCACGAGGAGGTAGGCGTGCGTTCGTATTCGTCGCGCCGGGCATCCCTGTCGTCAGATCCGCATCGCGCATCGTTGCTGCTCTCGTTCGTGTCCATAGCCGGGCTTCCGGAAGCCCTGGCTCGCGGCCCCTTTCTACAACAAGGATCTCTCGTACCCGTCGCAGTATTCCTGGTGCAACGGTGAGCAGAAGCGCAAGCGGAATTCTCCATGCCATCATGGTGCGCGCGTCGTCTTGTGTGTAATGAATGAATGAATCTTTTTCGTGAGAGTATTTTGTTCTTTCGCAAAAATCAAAAAGATACAGCAGGCGCGCGCGCTTTTCGTGGAACGTTTCCCGCGCGAATGTAGGAAGCCAAACGAAAAAAGTGCGCGCCAAACCAAAGAAAAGTCATTGCGAAAGTCACTCACATGACACATCCAAGGCGCCCAAACCTATACTTCGCTGCACTGCTTGACGAAGACTTTCAGCACCCGCTTCCAGAATTAAGCCTCAATAGGATTGATGCCTTCCTCCAATGGCAAGAGGCCAGTAGGGTTCTCATCCTCTCGGCGAAGAGACTCGCTCTCAAAAACATCATCACCGGCGCTTGATTCTCCACTCGTTCGAAAGAACAACAACTGCAGTAGTGCTCGAGATCCACTGCGGGCCCCCAAGTTTGGAATTGTCTTAATTGTGGGAGTTCTGCTAGTAGCGGCTGTGAATGAAGGCGTCAGCAATTTCCAAACTCTCTTCACGGACGACGGCAAACAATCGCAAGAGCCCGACCACGACGAGGAATTCTTGCAGAGGGTACGACGGCGAAGGCCGGATGCAACCGACAAGAACGCTAGAAATCAAACCGAGGAAGGAGAGGACGATCCCGTTAGCGTACCATTGCCAACTTCTCTTCAGTACTTGGCAAACATCGACGATCCTAAACGACCGACGGACAAGGCACTCTTTTGGGCGGTACCGCGATCTGGAGGTTCCATGGTCAAGAGCATCGTAGCGCACTGCTTTGGTCTCAATATCGCATCAGAAGCAGGTGCTGACTCTTCGTCGAATGAACTATCCGTCATCACGGACTTGGAAGGTGGCAGGTATATCAATGTGGACGTCACAACCATCGCCGGAATCGACCGCGCCAAGCACTTGCATCTCGCTGATAGTCCACTGCTGGATCTCATGGCAACTCCATTTTTGTATGAAGCAAGTGAACAACTGCTTTCCAGTGGCCATCGAGGGAGGGCATTTACAATGCTTCGAAATCCCATTGACCGTTCCGCAAGCATATATTACTACCTGTCAAACACTGAGCCAATCGAGTCTCTCTTGACGCCTGGAATGTCACTCGTAGACTATGCCAAAAGTGAAATGGCAGAGAGCAACTGGTATACGCGTTTTCTGACAGGGACAATGGAAGGTGAACTAACAAGAAAACACTTGGCACTCGCCAAGGAAGTATTGCGGACCAAGTTTATTGTAGGTCTGTTGAGTCGCAAAGGAGAAAGTCTGCGGCGATTTGAGACGTTCTTTGAATGGGCCATTAAAAACGAACAAATGGAAGAGTGCCATGGGAAGCTACTCGACTGGGACTGGCCTAACAAGAACAAGCACCCACCAATAAAAGAGGGAAGCGAAGCTTGGCGGGCGCTCATGCAAAACAATGAGTTTGATTTACAAGTGTACGAATTCGCAGAAGAGCTCTTTCGAGACCAAGCCCAACTGTTCAAGGGTCCATCAGAGATAGGATAACTGTAGTAGTACGATGTACAACGTTGGTTCTTTTCTATTGACGTGGCTAGTCGTAAAACATCGCGGACTGCTTCTCAAAGAGCTGCCTGGCAAAAGCGTACAGCTCTATATCGAGAGCGTTCTGCTTGTATAAAAGATCCCACACCGGGCTGCCTTCCTCGACTTGTGGATGAGAGTGTTTGTTACTCCAACCCCAATGCAGTAGCTTGTCGCGGCACTCTCGCTCCTCTTGCGTCTTGGTATTCCATCCAAAGTACTGTTCGAATCGTCGCCAACTCTCACTTTTTTGGTCAAGCAAGCCGACCAACATTTTTCGCCGCATGACTTCCTTGGCAATTGCCAGGTGACGTGTTGTCAGGTCAGCTTGTAATTCGTTGCTCAGGAACCGCGTCATCCAGTTATGTTCGATACGTTTCGACCGAGCGTACATTTCGATACTAATGTATCCGAGGTCCGGATCGAACGTTGGTTCCCAATGCGCTACGCCGAGGTAATAGAAAAGAGAAATAGCTCGGTCAATTGGATGTCGCATCATAGCAAACAGTCGACCCCTCTGTTTCTTGTTGAAAAGGGTTGCGGCTGGGTGTAAGTGCTGCGTCACGATAATGTCCGCCAGCTCGCTCTCGACCAGTCCCATGCGCTTGGACCGACGAATCCCTTCGAGCGTCGTTGTGTCGACATTGACAAATCTTGACCCATGTTCCCCATAGACTAATTGCAGCTCGTCGTCTCGATCGTGACCATTTCGGGCGCCAACGTCGGAAGCCTCGGCGGCTCCATGGCAGGATCCGAGAATGTCCTTGACGGTCGAGCCTCCGCACCTCGGAATGTGCAGAAACAATGGAACGTCGTGGGCTCCAAGCGGTAGATCGTTCGTGTCTGCCAAGTAATCTAGATTGGGTGACAATTGAAACGAAGTATCACCCACAGATGAAGAGTTCGTATTGAGCGATGCAAGGGCGGGTCCGTATTCTCGAATGTAGGAAGATCGATCCTGCACGGACAACGAAGTCGTGGCTGACGCAGATCGACTTGCGGACAGACCCCTCGGGATCCGCATCGAGCACAGCGCCATGATAAGTACAGTTAGCAAAGCTCGCTTGGCCCTGGTGTGCCATCGATGCGTGTCGTCGTCGTGTTCCTCCATGTCATGGTCCATGGAATCGTTAACTTTGTGGGCCTCTGTCTGCGAGAGAGATGACCTCCGCCTCTTCTTTTCTTTCTTTCCTTCTGACACCCGATGGAGCTCCCCACTTTCCAACAACGCCTCCCCTTCGGTAGTCTGTGGCATGATGACGCTGAACGGTATGGATTCGCCCCTGTCTCTGCAAACATCAATAGCTCAAAGGGCAGTTGTGTGTGCGACTGTCATCTGCTATGATACAGAATAGGCAAAAAGTAAAGTGACAAAGTCTCGCGGTTCAGTCATTGTGGCGCGGGTCATCTAAAAAGGCCCAAAGGGCTCGGCGCGCTCTCGTAGTGGCGAGCTCCCAAAACAATACTTCGTACCAAAAAGCTTCATAAAAAGTTTTGAAATATTTCACAGCGCGACGACGACGACGAAGACACATCATGATGGTTCTCACAACGATGGAGACGAGATGAACCATGAGGACACGGAAAAGAATATCTGTGGTTCTCTTAGGCCTCTGGCGTTTCCTTACCAAATTTTCACTCGCTGTAGATCTTCCGTTTGGAGATGTGAATGTGTTGGTACTGACTGACACGCATTCGTGGGTCGCGGGTCACGGATATCACGAACCAAACTTGGATGCGGATTACGGTCATGTTCTGTCCTTTTACGAGCGACTCAAAGCCGACTGCGAACAGAAGGATAGAGATTTATGGTTTGTCAACAATGGGGATTTTGTCCATGGGACAGGCCTGTCGACGAATCCACCGGTCAATCTGACTCGAATTTTGAGAGACATGCCCTTTGACGCCATCAACGTGGGGAATCACGAACTCGAACAGGATGAAACGGTGCAGTACATGATGGATGGATACATACAATCGTGGGATCACGCCTATCTGACCTCCAATGTGGTTCATCATCGAACACATCAGCCGTTGGGGCGGCGGTATCGTTTGTTGCAGGGGAATCACTCGACGATCATGGTCTTCGGATTCTTGTACGACATGCCGGATGCGAGTCCACTCGTGAATGTCGAACCGGTCGAACACATGGCAACGACAAACTGGTTCGTAACTGCATTGAGAGGACATCACTTCGATGCGGTCTTGGTATTAGCTCATATGGATCTCAATGACCCGCTTGTTGATATCCTGCGAGTTGCCATTCGGGGCGAATGTGGCTCACACATGCCGATTCAGTTCATCACGGGACACACGCACTACCGAGGGTACTCTAGGCTGGATACTTCCAGTACCTCGTTTGAAGCAGGTCGCTTTCTTGATACAGTTGGCTTCGTATCGTTTCCCACAAAGCATACAACTGTTACGAATTCCTCCTTCCAACACGTCTTTCTCGATGCCAACAAGGCGTCCTTGGAATCCGCTTTGCCGAATGATGGATCGCCATCATCATTGGACACTGATGCTGGCATGGCGCTTTCGAAAAAGATTCGTGACACACAAACTGCCATGAACCTGTTGGAAGTCGTCGGCTGCTCGTCGCGGCGGTACTATGAACAAAAGTCACTGGAGGAAAAAGACTCGCTATGGGGGCACTACCTCGGAAGCGTCGTTCCGTCTACACTGTTCAAGCCCGTAGTGTCACCAGATGCATCGTCCAATGCGTCCGTGTTGATGCAATCAGTCGCATGGGTGTTTCGATATGACTTGTTGGAAGGGAACGTCACCGTAACGGACATTGCAGCGGTCGTTGCAATAGACGACATCATTGTCAAAGTGGCGTCCAACGTTCCTAGAGAGACTGTCGAACAAATCGTCGAGGATGGCGCCAACCGAGGGAAGTATTTAAATGGAACGCTTCCGTCGTTTGCAAGTACTATGATCGACAGCACTGAGAGCGTGTTCGATGTATACACGGTCGAATCTGACCTGGCCTTCGTCGCGGGCCGGCTCTTCTCGGATGACATACCTCCGCTGAACAGAACGTTTGAGGGTGATCGAACAATGCGATCGCTGTGGATGGAATACGTGGCGGATTACTGGAAGTGCGACAACCATCTTCACAGCGGCTGGCTCGGCAAACGAAAGTCCCCAAGAGGGGGCACTTCGTCTTCATCCAAGGCCTCAAACCGCAGAAGTAGGGCAGGAAGCCTGCAGAAGTGGAGCGTTTTGCTGGTAGTGGCGTTTGTGACTGCGATACTCTTCCGTTCATTGTATCGAAGGTCAAGACGGATGAGTGAGGTGCGGGTCGTGCCCACGCAAGAGGAGTATGATTCCATCCTGATTGTTTGAATCCAGTGACTCGTACTAGTGTAACAATAGATGAAATGTACAACAACTATGTGCAAAGTGTTTTAATTGCGTTTAGAAGGAGTCTCATCAGTCGGTCTACTGCGTCCCTCTAAAGCCCAGAAGTATGACATGTACTACTAGGTTCGGCAGTGAGTCTAGAGACGATGAGATTGAGATAGCCATTTCTATACTACCCATCGCCCAAGATTTCGTTGTTTTGGTATCTCATAGTTTTGTCTTTGAAGATTGAGCTTAGACTCGATTGCAAGTTGAATGTGGAGCGCCAAGGAGTTGCGATATGGGGGGCGCTCATCGCGGGAGCTGTCACACATCATCCATGTGGAGTCAAGATGACATCGACGAAGCGCTGCCTCCCTGCCATTCTAGCGTCGATCGTACTCCTGCAGCCATTACGAACCACTTGCCTCGTGTCAGGGAACACGCCGTCTCTGAACCAAAGAAACCACGAGGCTTTCATTCCCAATTCTCTCTCAGCTCGGACTCAACAAGCCAGCATTCCAATGGCCACACGACCACTAAGGGGCGGGGGCTCGAGGAAGGCTGCTTCGCAGGTCGACGACGGCGACAGAGTGAAGAAGGCGCAGGGTGCATTGGACAGCATGAAGCTGACATACCGTTGGTGTTTTGCATCGGTACTCGCCGACATTCTTATCACTCTTGTTGACCGTAGCGCCTTCCAGGAAGCCTTCACGTGGCTCGTGGCAGTAGACATTGTCGACTCTCTCAATTTAGTTTTCTTTGGCTACGGTCTCTGGACTGTGACCAACTTGTACGGAGAGAATCTCATCTCAAAGACCCGAATGACTCATGAATCTGTATTCGATCTGTGCACGACCATGGCAAGGCTCTGGAGGACCACGGCCTGGAGCATCTTGGGCGTCTCCATGTCGCTTGCCGCGTCAAATTGGCAGCAGGCAGGTTTGAGTAATACTGCAGGACCTACGACCCTCATCGCTCCCGCTGGTCTGGCAGTTGTCGCGGCTGTGGTGGCCATTGTTCTTCGTAAGTTAGCCGCACAAGACGCCGCGGATGCCGTCATGACCGAGGGTAAGAAGAAGAACAAGGCCGAAACGAGCCCTGAAACAGAAAAGGCAAGGACAGCTGGCTTTCGAGTCACTCGGAACATGTCCCTTTGTATGGGTTCGTTTGCAATCATGGGGTCAATGCGATTTGTCGCGTGGGTGCTGACACCGGCAGCTGTGGTCGCACGTGTCTTTACGGTCTTCGATTTCATCACACCGTTTGCGATTGCCGGTCTGATGCGGGCTCTGTGTGGAAGCTTCCTGCGTGCCATCGTGGCAGTGACAGGTGAACTTGGTTCGGATTCCGATAGCATTGATTTCAGCATATACGACGACCTGTACGAAGCACAAACTGGGTTTTATTCAAAGGTTGGCGATACGCTCAGGTCAGCGACGATCTTCAGCTTGTTGCCTTATGCGTTTGCGCTGATCAAACCGTATATCATGTTTGCGGCAGTCAAGATTGTCCCTTCACTTGGTGAGCTTTAGATGTTTCTATTGTCAGGTCCTCATTATGCGGAGGACATTGAATGGTATTCTAAATAGTGTACCAGTTTTTCAACTATCATAATCGTCCCTCTAGAGAGTAGACACCTAATCAGCTTCCAGTCTCGGCTCCTCATGGGTCCTGAAAGACGCGTTTTAGACGCAGGTTCATCACTGGATGCAGGTAATCCATATCGTACAGCTGTTCCACCCGTGCTTCGAGCTTGGGAGTATAGTATTGTTTCATCTTTTGCCGGGCGGACGTTGCATGATTGCGGAGCGAAATGCTCTCAAAGATGGCCTCGTTGTGACGACTTCCCCATCCTGAAGCCCCGTAGCTGTCCCATGCTCTCACTTGCTGCAGCAAGGCCTTCGTATCGGCAGCGATATTGTCCATATTTCCAACAAAGTTGATGTAAGGCCAGTATTTGTCTTCCATTCGATCGGCCTGCGGAGCCCAATGAACGTCCGAACAAGTTTCGACAATGTCTATGAAGCCCTCAAAGGACGTGATGCGTTCCGTCCGACACATTTCATGACCTTCAAATTTTCCTGTACAGCACTTGGTCCGCACATGTCCACCTTTACTCCTTAATCCCTTATCAAGAAAGGCGGACAACAGTCGTTCTTTAGGATCTCGCACAAAAATAGCCTTTGTCCAAGTCGGACTCATCAACATTTCCCGAACATCCTCCGGTCGAAAGTGATACAGATAATTAAGTCCATTTCGCTGCGGATCGTGGGGGATGGATGGGAACTTTTGCAATGCCCAGTCTCTATGACCACGAATGCGACGAAATAGCTGCTTGAAGACGGTACAGCCCACTTTGGGTGTGGCAAAGAAGATCAGCTTGTGCTCCGGCACAACAATAGGAGAGCAGTCCCAGCACTCTCGATTGAAGATATAGTCAGATTGGTTGAGTTGCAGCTGAAAGCCGGATGAGTAGACCGTATAAGATGACGCAACATGGAGCTTCGGTCTTGACGAGACTCCACCATCGACGTCACGGCAAGTTGGTTCGATCCGGCTTCATAGTTCGAACGAAAGAGATGACTCGTCGTGCTGGATGATGCTGTGCCAACATTCTTTGACGACGACCGGAGATACAACGCGACCAGCGATACCGATAGCACTACAATGATTATTCCAAATCGACCCATCATGAAGCATGTCTTTTGCCCGTGGCCGATA
>OLMU01003066.1:0-12069 GCA_900291995.1 Licmophora abbreviata | reverse complement strand
TAATTTCACCACCAACAACAAGCACCAGAAAAAGAGACAGAACGTCGGCGATACGAATGGTGCAGGCGCACAGCAATCAACCACAAAGAAGAAACGCAAGTCATCCAACACTACAAAGGAACCTGACATTCTCAATGTGGAATTTACCTTTTGCGACATGAACGAAAAGTTCTTTCATGGCATCAAGACGCTACTTCACAGCACCAGCTCTGTATATGCACCGCATTCGTCGGCATTGTCGGATCTCATGATTGCCAACGTCTCAGTGGGGACTGTCATTTCTACAGAAGGTGATGAAGACCACAATGTGTATGGATTTGCAAGTGTACTCAATATGACGAACCAAGACAATCAGGTTTGCATTCAGTCGTTAAAGGACCTATGTCTCTCCAAATGCCCACCGCAACATGTGAATGAAATGGAAACGGTCTTGTCTGGCAAGACAGCACGACCCGCAGGATTCTTCTTTCACGCCCGCATGGCCAACCTTCCATTGGAACTTGTCGAAGTCTTGCATCAGCAGCTCATTGTCGATATCGATTGGGCGGTGGAGAATGCCGAGGGTGGGATCGAAGAACGCAAGTCTCTCGACTTTGGTGCCTTTGTACGACTGGCACCCGCCTATCCGGGTGGAAAATCAAGTACATCATCAACCTACAAGTACTTTGACGATGAAATCTTGGCGTCGCATGCAGAGTTCGTTTACTCGGTAATGACAGATGCTGTTGCGTCGGACGAACCAACGCAGCAGTGCGTCAGTGTCATTGTCCTTACCAAAACGGGACATCGAGCAGCCATGAAGGACCTTACGAAACTAGTAAAAGGGGTGTAGAAGTATGTAGAAACGTTATAGTTTGGATTGCAGTCTCCCTATTTTATTACTTGTACATTGGATGGCCGTCGAAACGCAGTGTCGCAGTCTTGGAGCCACGGACATTCCGAGTGCAACAAATCCCAAGCGGCCGACATGTCATTGTCATAATCATCCGTGCCTTCACCCATGGACGGCGATGTACTATTTTGTAGCAGTGAATAGCGCTTTGCATCGTCTTGTCGGATATTGTACACTGCGTCTACAAACGATCGAAGTCGAGGAAGAATGACGGTGCGCCAATTCTGTCGATGCTGCATGACTGGATCGTCCATGGCAACGCGATATACATCAATCTCAACGTTTACAGTAGGCTGCTGCTGATGATGAATGACGCCGGAATTAGTAATATCGTCGCTGTCATCCTGATTCGCCAAGTCTGGTGATGGTAATGATGAGGGGTTTTTGTTACGACTGTGTGTCGCTGGTGCTGCTGCTGCTGCATTCTCCACGGTGTTCACGGCCTTGGTGATGTCGATCTCGTTGTTCTGTACTTCTAGTGATGTCATAGCGACGTTCGATCGCAACTCCAGGTCGGTATTGCGGGATCGAGTGTTGCTTTCCTTGTCCTTTGCAGAGGAAGCGCATGAGGCATCGCCGACATCTCGACCTTCATCCGCAAGTCTAACGTTCGGCAGGGTATCTTGAATCGAGGTAGCGATGGTTGCGGCCTTATTCTTCTTGGAAGGTACCCTATTTTCCTCTCCCCTCGATTCACCGTTGGAGTCATTCCTTGGCTTGCGCTTCTCGCGGCATTTCTCGTTGCGAACGACTTGTATCAGATCGGCGGCATCCACGTCGTGCATAAGACAGTACACTGTCGTCTGTATTTGGTCGTACAATGGAGGAGAACGGAAGGATCTCTTCATGCGATGTTTGCATTCCACAATAATTGATCGAAGCACCCAATCGTCTTCATCCTCTTTCTCGCTTTCCTTGGACGACAATGGTGGACACCAGAGCTCGTCGCGGATGCCATCCACAGCTCCACTGATGGAAAAGAAAGGTAGTAGCATTTTTGCTTTGTCCGATTCGGACTCTGCCGCGTCGATGGTCGCACCAGCTTCTTTGTCTGATTCTATAGAAGGCTTCAAGTTCTTCTTCGATGACGAATTCTGCGGAATGGTTGAGGTTTCGTTGTGCCGATCCGTCCAAACTGCTATTGGTCGGGATAGTGGGACCGCTGTTGGCTGGTCTTCCGCCATCTTGGGGTCCACGTCCTCCGCCTTTGCAAAGGGCCATGAGAGCACCTGCGAGTTACGATCCCGAACCTCCCACCCGCATTGCTTCTCGTATAAGTTCAGCGCCTCGTCTTCATGGTGTGTCCCGTACCCCGTGTCGACAGAGCTCCTCACTCCCTCTTGCAGCACATTGAGTTCTTGTGCACTCAGTTTCTTTGACCTCATTGCCTGGTCGATCACCATCTTCTTTACTTTGCTCGCCGTGCGCACTGTATCCATGACTTTCTTTCCTTTCTTGACGTCCAACGCAGTCTGTAGGGCCTTGGCAGTGTCGGCGCCGGCCTTGGCTGCCAATTCCCTTAGCATAGCTTCCTCACTCTGAAAGACGATTCCCAGAGCTCTGGCATCCTGTCGCAAGAGCTCTTGCCCAACAGGTCCCTGATACACCAGCTGTATTAATAGCTCGGGGAGGTTGGCAAATGGATTGAAGCCGGACAAGGCAGCGACCCTTGACGCGTGCAGTCTTAGTGAATCCCGTCTCTGCCGAAACCTGTGTAGACGCTCGTCGGCCTGTTGCTCTTGAATGGAGATCATTGCGTTTCTCGTCAAACGTCGTTACTGTATCGCTGACCGTAGGAAATGCTTTCATGGCCGGTTCTAGACACAACGCTGTGTGTGGTCGTCCCGTCGACGATATTATAGGTAACCATGTCTGCCATGCTCATGTGGCATGATCTGAGCACACGTTGGAACGTCGCACGGCGTCAATTCGACTGCTCGCGAGCTCTCCGGTTCGAGTTCCAGGCTGGTACGACTAAAACGCGACCCCTCTTTCAGCTTGCCTATTGTACTTCAGAGGTAGAAAGTTCATGCCAGTAGAGAGTAGATACGATGGAAACATCATCAAGCTACTTTTCTTCGTTTTACTTGACGTCGCCGTCGTGTCTGATTGGATTGATGATGATTTGCTCCTTTCTTTGGTGGGTTCTGCTCTTGGCCGGTACCAAGTGACTGCGGTCCCCCCTTCGGTCTGCGCAAACAATGGACGAAGTCGTCGTTCCACGCTGGAATGAAACGAATCCTGGTCGTCCACCCAGAGAAGGAAATGATGATAGGTTGTATCCAGTGTCTCCAAAATAACATCGCTGTACCGAAAATGATGTCGGAATGCTCGTCTCCAAGACGGCATCTGCGGCAACATACAGCACGAAAGCGCAAACAGAAACAGAATTGTCCATGCGACGATTTCAGCCACGCCGACAAGAAAAGGCTCCCAGTAACCCGATTCGTCTCCAGTCAGGTAAAAGTACGGGTCCGTTTGTGCCGTACTGTCATAGTATCCTCCGTGGAGCAAATCGACCGTCTCTGACGGCTGGAGCTCTGTCCCTATCTTGTCCCTAGAGTATTTGGAAGCCTCGGCAATTCTCCCAATATACTCTGCTGCTCTGTCTGCTCGATACCAATCGATCCCTTCCAATCGTTTGTCATGAACTTCCTTGGGCATGCGATCCTGCAATATTCGAATCGCCGCATTGGCAATGCCTTTGCTGTCATCATTGTGACGCAAGAGTACCTCACCTCCCGATAGGTACGCCATCCGTTTCTGTGCAGCCATAAAATCCAGTCGCTCCCGCGACGAAGAAAACGTCGCATCGTCTCGACGGAGACAGAGCATGGGAGCACCGGTGGACAACAAGCCGTATGACTCGGGTCCACAGTATGACATCAACATAATAGGTTTCTTTTCGGTCACTTGCTTCCATTGGGAGGAATAGGGCTCAAACTCAAATTCATTTGGCAATACATCGAATGGATGGATAGTTCCGCTGTCCTCCTCTTCTTCGGTGAGCCATACTACCTTCCACTCCGCCATGTCATCTGCGTTTGCACAATCCAGGCGGCTCCGTGAGGACGGAGCGTAAACATCATCGTCGCCGTAGTCATTAGGGTAGTTGTCGTCCATACACAAGTCCTGGTGATTTTGGGCTCCACGCTTGGCCATGGACAGTCCTCGCACAAGCGACCGAACCCTTGTGACATCCATCAAGTCCGTGGGCAATACTACCATCACTATCGGATCACGTTTGTCGGCGTCGTCGTCGTCGTTATCTTCTTTGTCAATTGCTGCAGACTCTCCAGCATTGGATGTAGCATCATCGATACTTACCCCAGCGTCCATGAGAGCTGGCAACACTCTATCTTTTTGACTGCCGCTTTCTTCTTCACATTCACATTCCACACATTCTGGCAAGAGTGGTCCCATCCAAATGGCATTCTTGGGCAACGATAACAATCGTGTAGAAGTGGTCGTCTCATCTACCATCATGGCAGGGAAGGAATTGACAAGAACCAAATGCGCCCGCGTCACCAACTCCGAGGGCATTCGAATCAACGATAAGTGATGCCGATGACTTGTGACTTGCAGTCGTCGTCTTTGTCGATTGAGAAACCGAATGGGACTCCAAAGTCGAATCATGACCATGTCCGTATAGCAATCTCGTAGCCATTGAAGTATGCCATGCCACTGCCGTCGTCGCAGTGTTGTCCAGAAGTAATACAACGAATCCAAAGGTGCAGTACTCGTCTTATAGGTACTCGATATCCATGTGACCGTCGGAATCCCGTAGGCTTCTGCCACCCACAGTGCCCCCAGATGATTGGCGTCCGTCAGTACAACGTGCGGCATAGTAGAAGTAGGTGATGAACCGAAGAAGTGATGTGTCGCAGCATGTAGTTCCGTCGTGAGAATGGCAGACTCATCCTTTGGAGAGACCGGCGGTAGCACGAATACTGCACGAGCCCGCAAGCGACTCTTATTCCTGCGCATGATGAACCTCCAGTCGTCCTCACATGGCATACTTTTGAAGATTCGTTCCTTCCAAAGATCATCCTCATCATTCCTATTGTGAGAGGAAGGGTCATTATCCTTAGAATCGCTGGGGATGAAATCATCTTGAGTCTCGAATTTGTAGTAGTGGATCGTCACGATGATGTCGTCTCGCAAGAGTAGAAGTTTCGATGCGAGGATGATGTATTCCTCTGGTAAAATATCAACAGTCCCATCATTGATTGAATTAAAGTGGGTTCTGCTTCTTCTCCAAGGAGGTGGTATCAGAATTGAAATATGCAGCATCCTGTCCTCCTCGTCGCCATCGTCGTCATGAGGATTCCAAAACGAGGAGCGCAATGATGAATCTTTGCTATTCGTGTTGCATTCACGGACAAGACAGGGTTCTTGCGACAAGCGAGACAAGTAAGGGCGATGAGTCCTAGGTAGGATGGCGGTATCTTCTTCATCGCCCTCGGATGTCGTGATGGCGGATGGATGATGATGACATCGTTGGCATACTTCTTTTTCTAATTTGGAACAAGATATTACAACAGACAGCAAGAGTAGAACAAGTATTGCAAGACAAGATTCGTGAGGAGGACAAGGAGGAGGATGAAACTGGAAGATCTTCAAGCGCTTCTTCATGGTGACATGATGAGAAGTTTTATTACGAGACGCAGCGAGATGTGAGGAGAGAGTAGATGATTCGCCGTCGCATTCGCCATGGTCAATGTGAGGTCTCGGTGTTTTTTGAATGAGGCGACAATTCGACTCGTCCGACTCAACCTTGAATCGAATCGCTCGACTAAACAGCACAAAGAGATGTGTGAGTGTGACCATGGCGATTCGTGCCTCGACCGAAGAAGCAAGACGCATTCTGCAGTCTAGTGTCGACGGTGACCTCGTATCGTATCTTGAGAACAATCCTGTGACAGATGAGCAATTGAGAGACGAAATAAGGTGTACTTCCGGTACGTTACTCGTACTCTATTTTATATGTGCAGTTGATTGTACCATGATGTGATGAGCCATAGTACTGTGTATACTATTCTCTCTCACTCCCTTGTGTCATCCAATATACTGTTTTACTACTAGGCTGCACGGCTCTCCATTGGGCTGCAGGGACCAACCAGCTCGATGCGATTCGTTATCTCATTCGAGAACGCTCCATGCCCGTTGACACTCCCGCCACCCGAAAGGCTCGGGGTCGCACTCCCCTCCACTATGCGTGTCGCAATGGTCATTTGGAAGCTGCGAAACTACTAGTAGAACTCGTAGTAGCAGAAGTAGCTGTGAACGGAGATACTACTACTACTAGTATTCTAGTGAATGCAGTAGCCAAGCACGGCGTGACTCCCTTTCAATTGGCGGTATGGCAGAATCAATTGCAAGTCTGCCAGTGGCTTGTAGACGAACATGGCGTGGATCCGCATCAGACGAATGACTTTGACTGTGCGGCTGTTCACTGGTTGGGAATATGTCCTTTCGAACGAGCAACGACGAAACAAATTCCAAGGAACATGCATCATCATGGAGTGGACGACGACGGTATACGAAATACCACCATGACGACGAGTGGTGACGCGCTGCTTCCAATGGCACAATGGTTGGCAAGTCTTGAAACTACTACTTCTACTAAAACTCGTGGCGAGGATATGTTTGCAAAACGGCAAACGCAAGGTCATTCGGCCTTGCACAAGGCCGCGTGGGGTGGACATTTGATACTCCTCCAATACCTCCATGAACACCATGGCATGTGGGATGATACACCGGATGGTGCTGGGAATTACGCGGCGGATCTGGCCGATATGGCACAGAGTGATCGACATGCGGAGTGTGCACGATATTTGAGGCAATCTTGCAATGCGACGCGGCAAGAGGCGTATCGGATCGTGTTGGGGCGATCCATGTCCTCG
This sequence comes from Licmophora abbreviata, assembly GCA_900291995.1. Lineage (NCBI taxonomy): Eukaryota > Bacillariophyta > Fragilariophyceae > Licmophorales > Licmophoraceae > Licmophora > Licmophora abbreviata. The sequence continues at coordinate 5,271 of OLMU01003066.1, read as the reverse complement.
AATGGCAATGTTGTTGTTGTTGTTGATGATGATCCAAAGGAGATTCGCAAGGCCTACTTGGCAAAGGCAAAGCTGTTGCATCCGGATCGAAGTACGAAGACCATCACAAACACAGGAGCAGAGGGTGATACTGGTGTGAGCGATAAGTTTGTTGAATTGCAACGAGCCTATGAGCACTTGCTGCAGGATGAGGACGACGGCCGAGGCTTCTCACAGTCGAATCCAGCGCATTCGTTGAATCTCATGCTACAAGTCAGTGGTGTTAAGGAGGACAGCACTGTTAAGAATCAGGATGGCGGCGATATGGACTGCTTCAAGGCGCGACTGATCGCGGTGTTGTTGGAATATGGCGACAAGGGGTTGAGTTTGAGCAATGTTAAAAAGAAATGGAAACAGGTTTGGCCCAATACACCGTTTCCATCCGGCACAAGCATCAAGGATGGTGAGACACAGCGACGACGACGGCGACGAACACCGCTTGCGACGTTCATTCGACAGCATGCAGGGGATGTGGTGGACCTTGTTGAAGTAAAATCATCGAGTGATGAGGATGATGGTGGCAAAGCATCATCAAGTTGTATACTTGTCGTACCAAAGCACTGTACTCGAGCGCACGTTGTTGCAGCTCATGTCGAACGGGAACGACACGAAACCTAGCTTCCATGACGATAGCTACAATGATAATGCAGTATGTTTTCCCGATTATGCTAGTATGCACGCTTTTTCTTCCTTCCCGTTTAGCCTAGTTGTCTCTAGTCCATCAAGGACATGGACTTTCGAACGTCCTCGACGAGTCGTTCGGCACCGTCGCGGTCGCGACACGCAAGCCTCCATCGATGCGTGCGCTGCAACCGACTAAGCGGGCGAATCACAATCGTGATGGATGTCGGATCTGCATTGGCAGCTTGCACTTCGGTGATTTGATCGATCGTAGACGAGTCGACCATCTTGTAGGTGACGTCTCCCAGCTGCCGTGCTCCTGCTTCGAACGATTCGGAACCATCCCCGACGTAGTCCTCGTCCAGCAAGTAGAGATTTGTGTCGGTCACGACGCATGCACGCCTCACGCTTCCTCGATCGCCGTGCTTCCACTTTTGCTGCACGATTTGATAGTGCAATACGACGCCCAGCACATCGGGAGCGACAACTGCGGACAAGGCCTCCAGCACTTGCTTGTCGTCATTGTCGATCGTCAGTTCTGAACCACCAAATAGTGACGGAAAGGCAACCTCCTTGACGTGATCCTGGATATGCTGTAACAGCGACACAGTTCGTAGCTTGTTGCATGTTAATACGACGTAGGTAAACTCATCAGCATTTGGGTTGTCGTTGGCAAAGTGCAACGTCAGTCGCTGAAATCCGAACCCTATTGTGATGCGGTTTAGCGTCACAATGAGGTGGCGAGCGACTGCATGTGGCCAAGCTGCACTCTCAAAGTGAGCTTCTTCCGGAATCGGAGATGGAAAGCGGCGCTTCTTGTGGCTCTTCAACAACGCTTGATGCGTGACCGCATCGTAATCCGATATTAAATAAAAGGCAACGCCCCCCAGCCCCAGTCTTGATGTGCACAAAATGACTTTTCGACCATTGCAAGACTTTTCCAGTCTTCCCGTAGAAAAGACAACGTCCCCATGAAATCCGCGCTTCTGAATGCGCTGAGGAGTCAAGCGTTTGGCAGCAGATTTTCCACAGGCTAAAATATCCTCTTTCCATACTCGATTGAATCGTTCGCACGACGACATGAGCTCCAGCGGGTGCGTGGCGTCCTGCACGGACGATTCCATCGCCGTTCGATCGGCCTTTCGAAGTTGAATCCGAGGAGCAAGCTCTAGCATCATGCTCGCCTTCATGTCCGGAGTCATCTTACCCTCGAACAAACGGTACTTTTCCGACACCGAGCTCGGAAAGACGAAACAGCGAAAGTAAAGCTCCAAATTCAATAGGATGGGGAGATTTCGGTAGTTGTTGGGCCCATCATAGATCGAACTCTCCTCCACAATCTGGTACTTGTTTTCGGCTGGAAAGTCGTCTCTATTGGTGCCGAGGCTGCTCAGCGCTGATTTATCATCGTCCCATATGCTCTGTGGGACTTCTACTTCCGGTTTGGGAAGATCTTCAATCGTGTCCTTTGTCTTTACGGCCGCCCCCTGCTCGCCGATCTCAGACTCGGAGGAGCGCCTTATCCGTTCGTCTTCAGCACTTTCGATCCCATTCGCTGAAACGCCAACAGCCTCGATTTCGGTTTTCTTCTCGTCCCAAGCGTTCAAATGTGATCGACTAGGTGACTGAGGATTTGGAAGCGGGATCGACTCCGATGAGTCGTCGCCCATCTGATGCAATGTTTCTATCATGCCCACCCCCTCCCGATCAGCCTTTACGGTGGACAGAGATATGAAACTAAGCCCTTGTGGGGGCTGTGGCGGTGTCGGGAGTGGGACCAGATCCGTCCCCGAATCGTCAGTGAGTAACTCTTCGACGTTTACTTCTTGTGAAACGGACACATCAGGAATCAATTCCTCGACGGCTGGCTTCTCCAGTTGGACTTCATCGAATGCATGAACAATCTCGGCGGGCAAAGCCCCACTGATTTCGTCGTCTTGCTTGTTTTCTTCGATTGGTTCGTCAGAGTACAGCGCGGCTATCACATCGCCTGTAGAAAAGTGATAGTTCGGAGTACCGATGTTGACTGAAGAAGCATCACAGTTCCGCTGTAGCTCAAAACGGTCAGTGGAAACCTCATCTACAGTAGCGCGGCGCGTTTTCTTCTTTTTGCACACTCGTTGAGAGCGCTGTTTCTCGAACGTCCCTTCGGATGCAGACGTTGTTCCATTTGACATCGTAGGTGTTGCAGCAGTAGCCTCTTCTCCCATCACGTCAACAGATGCGCCAAAAGCGTAACCTCGCATTCCGACCAACTCTCGGTTTGTTGTAGCTTCTCCATCCAGAATAGGAAGAATGTCAAGCAACTGTCGGTAAGTGGCATTCGGTGGAAGAAGTTTGAATCGACTCTCACGAAACAAGTTCAGAATCTCGACTCGATAGTGCCTTCTATTGTCCGCAACGGGATTGCCACTAAGACGTAGCGATGTAAGCTGCGGTAGGCTCGCAAGCCCAGCCACACCCGATATTTCCTGAATATTGTTGTCATCTAAGGCTAATTCTTCCAGTGGGTATAATCGGCCAAGCCCCCGTGCCGATCGAATCTGATTGCCTGTCAGAATCAGAACCTGCACGTTCCCCAATAGTGCGTGTGCATTGCAAAACCTGGTGAGTCGATTGAACGATAGATCCAGCACTTTAAGCTTGGTCAGCGAAGAAAGTCCAGACAACGCCGTTCTCGCATTCTTTATTTCATTGTGTGCCAAGCTTAGAGAGACCAGATTCGGCAGACGCGACAACGGGGGTAACACAGAGTAGTCCCCCGCGTCCACCGATCGTTGCGGCGACGTGGCTTCTGCATCCGTTTCTTCCACGTATATCGAGCGATTCCTTTTTCCTCGAAGCCCCGACCTTTCGCCGATCGCGCAGTTCGTCAACTTCAGATGGGTCAGTTTCGTAAACTCGGTCGCATCGTTCAACTGGTGCGGAAACAGATACCCGGACAGATTGAAGACGCACCCGCGATCTGTTCGCAACAGTTGCAGCGACGGCATTATGTCATTGATATTCTGAACCCAATCTGGTGGTATTCGATCCAGCACCAACACCTGCAAGTGTGGAAGGACTCGCATGTCGACAGGCGGTCGATTCTGCAATTGGTAGTAATAGACAAGGAAGGATCGGAGATTGGGTCTTCCGACCGGCACCTGCGTCTCCATGGTGACTGCCGATTGCACCGTCAGGGAGCTACTCATTGAAACATGCTGTCCCACCAAGTCAGCAGGCGACGACGCCGGTGATTCTAGTTTCGGAGAAGGATCGCGGATTGGCGGAGGCCACTCGTCTGATGTGACTCGCAAATGAGTAGCACGGGGCAAAAGGAATTTGAGCAACGCCAGTCGATCTCGTATAGATGCCCCCATCCAAAGAACACTTGGGTCATTCTCTTCTCGCGGATACAGCTGAGAAGATAGCCATCCCATGGCCGATGCTGGAAGGGTAAGGCCCCGACGAGGAGCAGCTTCTCCATTTCGGTGTTCACTGTCGACGCTCTCTTTCAAGGAAGACAGGTATTCAAAGAGTCCGTCCATCAATAAATTCGAGCCTAAATGCAGACGAAGCGCAAGATCTTCAGCAAGTCTTGCCGTTTCGGAGCCCTCGGGGTCTCGGACATCCTGTTCCTGTTCCATGTTCTGTTGTATTCGACTCAGGCTTCACTTTCCACGAGTCAAGTATCCAAACCGACTCTTTTCAGATCAGCGACATTCGATCAAATATTCAGCACTCAAATTAGCACAATGCCGACAATACGAGTAGATTCAAAGGGTAGGAGACGGTGAACAGACATAGCCGCCAGGTGAAAACTACCCGCGAGGCTATGCCATTGTGTACAATGATGGGGCCGGCGATGACTTTCAATAGATTGTCAACTCTATCTCGAAGAAACCCGGATGGGAGTACGAGCTCTCCGCTCGCCAAATCTCTTTGCAAGGAGCTACGCGCAATTTGTACCAGTTCGAAATTTTCAAGTGCCCCGATACCCGCGGCCGACACGACGATGGGAGTTCACCATCACGTGCCCACTAACGAAGAGCCCTCGATACTGGAACGGCACGTATCATGGCGTCGCTCCACGACCATGCCGTTGTGAGAGAGGCGATGATCAATTCCTTTCGTAAGTGGGGTCTCGACAATCGGAAGCGAGAGCACAAACAGTTTGGAGATAAGTGTCTAGACAAAGTCCTTCGCCGTCCCACTTCCGCGAAGTCGGAGGAAGACCAGCTTGACCTTGACAAGTTCGAAGATCTACCCTTGGATGTGCTGGGGGCGATCGAATTCGTCTTTAAAGTAGAATTCGCATCCGAGCTAAACGAAGCTATGCTCATTCAAGTTATTGACAACTTGGGTTCCAGCGTAGGCCCGTATGCTCCGTGGTATTATAAAGCGCGATACCGCCACACTCGTTCAAACAACTATCCGAACCTTGAAATCAGGCCCGAGTTTCGAAAGTTCCAATCGTCGAAGCTAGACCCCCTGCGCAGGTTTTCGTTCGAAAAGTACTCGAGCCGAGAGGCGTACCACCGCCAACTCTTGTCCGACTCGGGATGCCTCAGTGGAATCGCATATGAAGGAATCGTTGCTAGTCATGCGACGGTGCATGCCGCATGTATT
>OLMU01003064.1:0-17010 GCA_900291995.1 Licmophora abbreviata | reverse complement strand
TTGCATGTGAAAGAGAAGTCGCTCAAGAGAAGATAATCTCGTTGACGCTAGTGGCAATCATCTAAGGAGCTCTTCGTACAAAAATGACAGGTCTATCCATTTTGCTTCTTGCTACTATCCTGTCACATCTATCTTCTTGTCGCGCCGAATTTTTTGATGAACCAGTCGTATCGTGGACAATTACCTTGCCGGGGGGCGGTGATATTGGCGGTCGGGGCTTCCGCAAAGACAACGCTGTCACAGTGTCACAAGACGGCTCCTCCGTCTACTGCACGGCTGACGATGGAAGTCTTCATGGGTTGCGAGCGTCGGACGGCGAACTTATCTTTAGCTACGAGCCTACGGAAACAGCTGATGGGACCTCATACACGGAGTGTCGTAGCGGTGTGGCCATTTTGGAGGCTGTGGGTTGTATAGTGTATGCCGTTGTTGAGATTCCCATTTCGGGGGAAGCCCAAGTCCGAAGGTGAGTGACGCAGTTGTGTAGGACAATCAATGAAGTGGTTGCGTCAATACCTTCGCAATCAAGGTGTTTTTACTCATGGAACGTTCGAACATTGTTGCGCTCGACCAAGCCGCCTGGTTGCTCTTGATTTTGATGGCACGCTTCGTTGGTCGCTTTCATTGCAGGGCCACATCGTCGGTACTCCAGTTGTTGGATCCAATGGCGACAAGATCTATGTGTCGCACAATGTACCCAACGACTCGGACACTTCAGGCTTTGTACCGTACAGAGGACTGCTTACTATCATTGGGATCGACGGAGATGGCTTTGACGTAGAGGCTCAGCTGTCTTCTCCGCCTGATCGAAGGGGTCCGTTCGGTCCATTGGCAATTCAGGCTCGGACAGTAGCAGGAGCGGTGCAGGATGTTCTGTTTTGGTCTGAGAGCTGGGCCGACGGATACCTTGATGAAGGTCATGTGTTTTGGATGGAGACCAATGAGAATGGCAACTACGTGATTAACACGTTTAGCGAGTGGGGGAGACCTTCCGTCATACAACCCATTGTAAGTAGCGACGCAAGGAGCCTTTGGGTTGGCGCCGCTGGCTCCGTGCTGGGTGGTTGGGTTGGCGAGTCTTCAGTCGAGCAAGTCCTTGCCGAGGATGGATCACCCTTGGCTCCCTCGTGGAACGTTCAACTCCAGCCGAGCGAAAGGAATGAAACCCAGCGTAAGTTGCTCATTTCGATGTGGCATGATGCGCAATTGATTTTCGGCTCCCTGCGTGTAAGCTACAACTGAACCGCTCTATCCCAAATTCTAGCATTTCTTAGTGTCGGAGCGCTGTCCGCAGATGACAGATTTCTTTTCCTTGCGGGGACGTCGTACGATCTCTTTTCGGTCAACACGGAAACTGGGGCGCTTCAATGGGAAGACAACGACGGACGCAGCGTCTTTCTGGCGGCACCTAAGCTTAGTGAACCGGAAGGCGAACGGGGTGTCCTGTACGCGATTGAGGTACGCAGGAACAGGGTTATAAAACGTTATTAGAGACGGGGAATGAGTGCTAACATGACCCTGCTTCACTTTCGCAGACCCTCTCTGGTAATGTTCGTCAACACGACGCTTTCGGAAATGGAGAACGCATCTGGGAGTTCAGCTGCGGCACCATCACGGGTGATAGCTTTTGCCAGGACAGCGTGGAGTCCGACTTCAGGTAAGGCGATTGATGATCTCTTTGTCTCCATGGTTGACAGCCTGATCGATCTCATGTGATTTTTTTCCATTGTTGTTGGAGTAGCATTTCGGCGAGTGGGGAACACCTCTACTACGGAGATATTTATGGGCGAGTTGTTGCCCTACAAGTTGGCACGTTTGCAACCCCTGCTCCAACTCCCCTCCCCCCAGTAGCTCCTTCGAGCTCGCCAGTTACTTCCAGCTCTTCGACTCCGTCCACGATGCCAATTTTGTCTACGACGCAAGCTCCCTCCACGATGCCAGCTGTGCTGCCGACCTCTGAGAACACAAGTGGCCGCCCTCCTGATTCAGCAGGATCTAAAGGCGATATCTCAAATGGCGACCAAGACGTCAGTGTCGTCATTATTGTCATTCCAGTCGTCGCTGGAGTTATCCTGGCTGGGTTGATGCTATGCTTCGTCACCCGTAGGTGTCAGCGTGCGAAGGGCGGCGAGGCAGGTTTTGGAGAGGATGGCGTTCGCGAGAAGGAGGTTCAACAGGTATCACAGAAGTCGCTCGTTTTTGGTGGAGAATCCTCTTCGGCGCTGGCCGAGGAAGCTACTATGACGGACTCGTCTAAATTCAATGGTGCAACTGGGTGTGTCAGGCGCGAACCAGGCAAAAAGTCGTCATCTCCGCCCAGGACTCCGTCGACGTTAGCATCGACTGAAGAATCTTCTGCTTTTGGGGGCGTGGATGTCCCTGAACAAGAGGAAGGAGTCGAGATTGATGTATCCGCTATGGGAAGATCTACTTCCATTTCTGTCTCCTCAGTCGAAAACGGTGAGACACGTACATCGAAAAGAATTGATGTTGGCGATCTAGACTCGATCTCTCGTCGTTTGGTGGACGATATCTCACTATCTGATTCCGATGAGACCCCTGTGACTGCTGTGACGGCTTCTCCTCTATCTAACGAAACCCCGAAGTCACGCAGAACTGCTTTCATCCCGGGTGGTTCACTGGTAAACAGGCCAGTTTCATCCAAAGCATCGGCTAGTGAAGGACCAAGAGCCAATGATACAGTCTTTTCTGTTCCATTTGATGAACATGGATCCGCTGGTCCTGCATTATATCCTACTCATCTCGGTCTCGGTAAGGCCACTGCAAGAGGAGGCTCGTCTGTGGTTTCTCATAGCTCTCGTTCGAGCGCTGCAGGGTTTCCTTCAGTGTCGCCCAGTGCATCGATTCTCTCTGACAATAGTGATTGTGCTCCGGGGAACGTTAACTCCGAGGCGAGGGTATTGACAAGGGCCTCCCCGACGGCAGCGAGCGACGTTGCCAGTTCGTTTTCGTTCGACCTAGCCGATCTAGTTTCCATTGATGGTTCCTCGCTCTACATTGAAGACGGTGAAGAATCTCTTTTGGGGTCAAGGGGAGAATCTGCGTCGCCGACACCGCCGGTCGATCTTCCTTCCAAACCAGAACCCAGTGAATACCACCGTGCTGAAGCCAGGGTGTGGTCTGCCGCAACGGACAAGACTTCATATGCGCCCACGAGATCGTCTTTTGAGGAAGACGAGCAGCTCTTGACAGACGAGGATGATGACGAGCCACCTCCGCCTCCCCCTTCTCATCCGCCCCCGCCAATGCCCCAGCGGATGTAATCCTTTTTCTACACATATTGACATGCTGGTAGTCGCTGGAAAGTCGATGCACACAGCAGCCCAGCTAGTTCCTACTAAGTCTAAAAATACAGTTTGGAGGAATGCGCCACGTGTCAAGACTCTGACAGATCATCCTCAGTCTGTTTCTCCCTAATGCGGTTCCTGATGCATTGTTCGATTCGAAGCAAGAGTTCTTCCTTCTTTCCGGAAACTCGCTGGCCTCGTGATCTGAGAAACTGTTTCAGTTCTGCAATCGTACAGTCTCCTATAGCACCAGTGCGGTAAAGCTCCTCCCATTCAAAGCCAGTGTCATCTTCTACTTTCAATGTCTTGCGCTTTCGAGTCTGTTCCGGAACCAGGTCGTCGGGCAACGATCGCGCGAAGGCTGCAATCCTTGGGCCCGCCACTTCGAGTATCTGCTCGTCATCCATCAGAGGTTCATATTCTTCGAAGGGCATCACTCTCGTGTCCAGAGCCACAGCCTCGATGTAGTTCCAGAACTGAGTAAGCGCATGGTTCTCGAATCGTTCTCCGGGGGCATAGTCTTTGAGTCGCAGCTTTCGCATCAGATCGATTGCAGCCGTGACGGATTCCTCCGACGGTGCATCGATAGCCCCATCGTCCGCCGAAAAGTCACGGATTTCTGTCTCAAAAGGAAGCTCAATAAGAATCAAGCCAGGAGGGCTCGACTGCGAAGTGCTACCGTCCTCTTGCACTTTAGATTCTTCTTGCTGTGGGTAGAGCGCAACGAGCCGAGAAGTGGACGTGATACGCGGACGGAATTCCGCAATCGCGAGCACCTTCTTTCGTAACATGGCGGCGTGAAGATTTGCAAAAGCGGCAGTCGAACCCTTGACCAGCTCATCGTTGGGAAATAAGAAAAACGATCGATCCAGTACAAAGTGCAGTGGAATCGAGTTGGCGTCCCGGAACCCAAGCAGAATCAACGAGACCTTGTCCGTCGCGTTGGACTCATTCTTGATCTGGAGCACTTCGGCTGGTTTCAGATAGACTCGCTCCCCGCCAAACTCGGCATACTTCACAACAATGAGGTCGCCAGGCTGGTTCGTGGCTCCTTTCTCCCGCTTCGGGATGATATCACCCATGTCTCTAGAAATAGTCTGCGTGGTTTTAATAGTCTCTCTGTCGACACACGATTGCAACCAAGGGGGTGAGCACAGAAACAGCGGCAACAGACGCAAGATACACACGCTCTCACTTTTTCGTTTCTTGATGAACTTCATACTTCCGAACCGGTTTCTGTCGAACGCTGACAGGTCGAAAGAAATCCAACATGATGTGCGGACCGTCCGGTCGGTCTTTCCAGTCGGGAAGCATCAAGGGTAGACTGAACTGCTTCCGAACCTGAGCCCACTGCGCTTGAATATTTTGTACCAGGTCATCCAAGTCCACGGCACTATGATTGGCATTCATCGCGTCGAGTGCGGGTGGCTGTGCTGCGCTATGAATCGTAGAGTTGGTGGATACGATACGATCCCAAAAGACATTCCTGCGAAACTTCATCCTGCCCTGACCCAAAATGGGCAAGACGTGAATCGCAATCCCATTCTCCATGACATCCTTGGCAGCACGTTCCAGAAGCTTGACCTCTTGTTCGTTCCCCTTGCATGGATCGTCATTGTCCGTCACGAACCAAATGGACTTGGTGTCAGCGGGTCGATCCTTGGTGGGACGATGGTTGACGCATCTGTAGGGAGAGAAAGAGGGGGGCAACGTGTTGTAGTAGTGAGTGCATGCTCGATTGGCAATGACTGCAATCATACATTTCGTTCTCTCTTCGATTTGGAACTATATATATATGTAATCCATCACTTTGACTCACTTTGCATTCCAGTACTCGACCACGGCCTCCCGCAAGGCTGAGCGCAGCGGATGAATCACAGCAGTTTCGTTGTCTTGCTGCTGGACGAGGCCAAACTCTTCCTGCAAGTCCCGCCGCCGCGCGTTGTTCCTCCGGACATTGGACGATGGCAAACATGCACGAAGTGACTTGATGTGTGGAATCCCAGGAGGATCCAAGGGAAGCAAGGTGTGTGTTGTTGTCGTCGTGGTGGTGGTGGTGTTGGGAGTGTCACTGTCGTCTTCCTCCTCACTGTCTTCGTCACTATCATGATTCGCAGAATGCTCTGTTTGTATCATTCGTCGCTTCTGCTTGCTCGTTCCATACAAGAGTACACCGACTCCATCACGCTTGCCCGTATGCATTGTGGCAACCTGCAATACCTTGTGTCTCATGAAGCGTTCCGCAACTGTCAAGGCAGCATCCAAGGGAGAGATAAGAACTGATGATTCTTCCATGGCACGGTCTGATTCATCCTCCGCCTCCTCCTCCTCACTACTACTAGTAGTAGTAGTATTGTGGTTGTTGTTGAGAATTGAGATCGAGGGCGTCCACATGCTGGGTCGACTGCAGTCGAGTAAAAGGAGAAGGTGTTGTGCGCCCGTGGCATGAACGTCGGTGGCAGCGTCGAAAGAGGAGGATGCTGTCCAGTCCTCGTCGTTGTTCTTCTGAGCAGCAGCAGCATCGGCAGCACGCTGTTCTTGCAACCAAAGAGGCTAAAACAGTAGTGTCGTAGAGATGAAATGGAATGAGAAAGAAAAACCAAGAGCACATCACAGCCATCTCTTTTTAAACGGCGATATTTGACTCACGTCTTCTCCCCACTCTTCACCGTAGTCGTCAGAGTCCATCGTTTGCTGTCGTCGTTGAAAGAGATTGATGGCAAGAGAGAGACGAACGAGAGGATAATGTGATGCCGCGGAGTCCTCGTCGCGTCCTGATGTATACTCGTACTCGTATGATAGTGATGTTCGTCTTTTTCGTCGAACCCTTCGACTTTTACAAAAACAGGTGCGCCAAACATGAAATCTGTGTAGAACTGCGTAGAACTCAGTACAAAATTCAACATTCCAAATCTGAATGGACCTCAAAACTGAGACTTAGTCCACTTCTCATCGCATTGCTGCTGCATTCTATTGTATTGCTCTCTTGTGTGTGCGACCTTGTGTTGTTTTGTGGATGGAAGCATGAACGCTTCTCCTACCGGACCTACGAGAAGTAGTAGTGCAAGCATCACTATTGAACTCCTCGATGCCTTGTTGTTATTGTCTCCTCCATCACCGGCCTCAGCTGCTGCGGCTACGACACCTCGTCAACAAGCCGAAGCCTATCTCCAACAATTGAACATTCACGATCGTATCACTGGACTCTTTACACTCCTACTGCAGCTTTGCAATTCTAGTACCAATCCACAAAACGATCAAGGCCGTATCTTGTTGGCCTGTGTCTTGCTGCGTCGTGACATTGCTGCAATGGCACTTGCACAACAACAACAACAACAACAACAACAACCAGTAGCAACGCTATTGCTGCAGCAGCTTGCCGAGCCACTGACGCAAATCTTTGTCGCCAAGTCTCTTCCGTCCAACTGCCGCAAGCAAGTGGGACATTGCTTGGCAGAATTATGCTGTAGTCTCGAATGGATGGAGTCGAGCAGCAGCAGCAACAGTAGTAGTAGTGAACCAACGATGCGTCATGTGTTGACAAGCATTGGTCCAATGGTGAGTATCATGTTGCTACATGCGAAGCAGCGACTTCTTTTAAACTGGTACCGACCGAACTCTCACAAAAAGCCATTGTTTTGATCCTGCAGTGTTCACAGGCGGACCCGACAGCTCTGTCCTTGCTGGGACACTTGGCCGACCGTGCACCCAAGACTCTGTGGGTCTTTGGAAATGACTTGCCAGCCTTGTTGCAGTCGGCTCTGTCATCGACGTTGTCTATTGATCCGTCCGCAACGACAGCCAGTGGTAGTAATAGTACGACACTGGAAGCTCTCACGCAAGCCATTTGCAATGTCGCCATTGCCACTCAGGTCGCCACCACTAAAAACACGAGTAACAGTAGTCCATCGTGGATGGCACGGATGGTGCCTCATCCGCAGCAGGACGACACTATCAAGGTGGACAGCTCAAGTCCAGCCAGTCGTATTGGAAGTACTTGTATCGTCCCACTCTTGCAATCCGTCCAAAGCTGCTTTGGGATCTTGGACGAGGATTCCTTGCGTCGCATGTTGCAAGACTTGTCGCATGCCGCCAGTGCATGTCCCTCCCTCTTGGCGGGTGACTATGAGACACTGAATGTGGTCCTGGCGACATGCTCGACCCTGTCATGGTCCAATACCCTGGAGGATGCTGTCCGATTGGCGTCCTTGCAGGTTGTGGCGTCCTTGTGTGCGGTTGCGGATGTCAAGAGGCGTGTATTGGTCGAAACGACTCAGGGGACAGCCTTGCGCGGGGCGTTGCTAGAGGGAGAACAGTCGGTGATTCGTGCATGTGCACAGTTTTGTGTTGATGGAGTTGATGCGGAGGAGTTGGAAGAATGGGTGGCGGAGCCTGCCAGTATCATGGTGCGTTTGTTGGATTCGAACCACAAGGAGGATGTCACTGAAAGAGATTGGAATGCAACACTCACCACGCTTCAATCTTGTTGGCCCCTATTGCATTGTATAGGATGACGTACCGGCATGGGAAGGCGATGACACGGCCTTGTACGCAGAATCGTTGCTCTGTAGTTTTTTGCAGAACCTGGGAGGCGGTTTGAAGTCGCTACCCGTCGTGCTCCCCATGGTCGAGTCTCTCCTTGCCAATCCTCAGTGGCAGCACCAGAGAGCCGCGCTTTCCATATTGGAACAATGCTTGTACGCCGCGCCAGTCTCGTTTGCTCCATACGCCCCAGTTGCCGTCGAGGCGGCTTTGCATCTTGCCAAGAGCGAGAATCCGCGAGTTCAGTTTCAGTCCATGGTGATGCTCGGCGCGCTATGTGAAGCCGACGAGTCGCTTGGTGGACAGATTCGTATGCAGAATGGAGGGCGTCTGCTGGAAGCCATGGCTCGTCTCGTTTCGTCGTCGTGCACCAAAGTGGCAGCCATTGCCTGTCTTGCAGTTGTCTCCTACTGCCGTGGTGGTATGGGCCGGGCCCGAGAGCCGCAAGTCGAAGCAGAGACGCTTGTGGAACCCTTCCTCAAGGACGTCCTTCTTGCGCTTGTGACGGGTCCTCTCTCTCTTGAGATCATGCGTGGATCTTCTGTCGACACGGGTGCTATCGCGGTGAAGGTACGCGCCGTCGGAGCAATGGCGTGTCTTGCCGAGGCCACCGGGGAGGCATTTGCACCATTTTACGGTGATGTTGTGCCGGGGCTGCTCGGCAGTGCCCAGATTTCCTCAAACCAGTACGACATTGCCAGGCTGCGCGGATCGGCCATTGAGGCAGTTACGATTATTGGAGAAGCTGTCGCGGAATCACCCAGTCGCGACTTGTACGTTGTCGACGCGGGCGTGATCATGCAGATCGCAATCCCTTTGCTTCAATCTGATGGCACGTCTGTGTCGAACTCAATCCCGATGGACCAACTGCTCTCGGCGTGTGCTAGGATCGCTAGCGTAATGGGAGAGGAGTATGCTCCGTACGTAAACGTGGTCCTCCCGCACTTGCTGACCAAGGTCTCCGCCCCACCCGACATTCAATTCATGGTAAGGTTTTCATTTGTGGAGCTTGTCGGTCTTTCATGCTGCGCTATACTCATGTTTTTCATTCGGTTGTACTGCTCACGCTCGCCATGTAGGAGGGCGACGAGAATGGGCTGGAGGCTACACGTCGTGGAGATCGTCAAATGGACGAAGAAGAAGGCACGGAAAGCATGACGGTCGCGTTGCCCGGAAAGGGTCTCACGAAAGTCACGATTAATTCCACCCGAATGTACGAGAAAGCGTTAGCGGCGAAGGCCATTTACGAACATGCATCTGGATTGCAGGCGGCTTTTGGTCCCTATGTCGAGGTACGTTGACACTGGCTGCTAAAATGAAATCGCCTCGAATTCATTCTCGCTCACAGCTTGCGCCGCCCTTCTCAAATCACGTTACGATTTAATAGACTACGATGGAGGCATTGCTTCCTCTCGTCAGTTTCCAGTACTCAGCCGACGTCCGCGGTTCCGTCTGCAAAGCAGTAGCTGCAACCTTTGATGCCGCGTGCGCGTATGGCGAGCAGATTGGAATGAGCCTGGCACAGAAGTACATGCCTCTCCTCGCACAGACGCTTTCGAAACAAATTGTTGAGGAAGACCCGTCGGATCCTGAGACTTTGTTCAGCGTTGCCGATTCCCTCAGCGACGTGTACTACATGGCTTACCGACGACTGGATATTTCCAACAGGAGTGTCATTGCCAGCTTTTCTGCGAACGACGCAAAAAGCACTGTTCCGCTAATGATGAAATCTATGGTATCCTGTCTTGTACGCCGAGCTAAGCTCTATCGCAGTCTGGAAGGCGCCGACGGTCCTCTCTCGGGAAGTGACGAGGAAGAAGAATATATGGCTGCTCTTGCTAGCGAGGAGGACGTGCTCACACCGCTGGTCGACTGCGTGGGCTACACCCTCAAGTTCTTGCGCGAAGGCTTTCTCCCAATATTTGAATCGGAAGTTGCGCCGATTCTTGGTAAATTCCTTCGGGCTGGTGGCACTCCGGACGTTCGCGCCCGCTATGCGGCCGTTTGCTTGTTCGACGACTGTGTCGAACACTGCGGCCCTCAAGCGGCGACAAAATACGCTTCGGCGCTCACGGAGGGCGTGATGCTTGGCATCGACGACGCTACAAACTGCGAAGACATGGATTTGAAGCAGGTGTCGGTGTACGGAATCGCTCAGCTGGCTCGATACGCTCCAGCCAGAGTCCTTGGAGCGCATGCTCAAACTATCTTGAATTCCTTGATCAATATGAGCCGCACCCCCAAAGAAGACTCGGAGCGTCCCATTCTGATTGAGAATGCAGTTTCCGCGTTGGCCTCGTTGACTTTGTTTGACAAGGCCCCACTTGCGAACGTAGCTGCGCGGAACAAGGATGCCATTGTGTCGACGTTTCTGGATCAGCTTCCTCTTCGAGAAGATGAGAGCGAGGCCAAGGTAAGCAACAATACGATTCACGCAGACTTTCGACTTTTGATGTTCTTTGCTCATTTATCTTGTCTCCTCCGTTGACATCGACTTAGATCTGTCATGCCGGCCTGTGTGATCTCGTGGAGCATGGAAAGATCCCGATGGCCTCCGAGACTCAGAGGTTGTTGCGGATCATCGGTAACATCTTTGCCTTCATTGCAGATGGAGAAGATCTTGCGTCACCGGAAACGCAGGGCCGACTTGCGAAGCTGTTGATGGACATGCAGCGCGAAGTTCCTGGCGACCGTATGCAGTCTGCTTTCGCCATGCTCGAGCCGGAAGCTCAAGAGGCTGTCAACACGGCCATGCACCAGTTCTCCCAATTGGGTTCGGGAGCCAACCTTGTTTCTCCTTGACAACTACATACCCTGACATAGCCACCAGCAGAGCATGTGTTAACTGCGGCGTGTCCCATGGGTATACGACGTATAGGCTATAGACTGTTATTAGTGTTTGTCTATCATTAGCTAACGGTATACCGGCATCTTGAGGCCGCAACGTCGCCGGGGCATTGCAAGCGCGACGATGGACCTCGAAGACCTCTCGAAATTTTGTAGTGGCGCGCGCCATATTTGTTTGGACACACCGACGAGAGAAAAGCGGCGCATCTCATCATGATGACAATGCCGAGCCCAAGGACTTGACCACATCGGCCCTCTGCGTTGAAGCTTTGGATAAGGAACTAGACGCAGTGATCTCTCTATAGCATCCCTTGCCCTACTCGAAGCACCATGTTTATTAAGAAAGACCTCCGAAAGATTCCGAGAATCTTGGCGGATGCAGCTGCTCCCATCACCGACGATGACGCATTGATGTCTGCGACCGGCGACGACGAACGAGCTAGCAAACGTGCCAAACGAGAAGTCCTGACAGAACTGCGTTTGCAGCGCCGAAAGGCCGAGTTCAACGGTTCAGTCAAGATCCTGTGTCAGCCCCAGTACGCGCCGTCGTTACGAAACTTGGTCAGCCTCTCCCTCTACGAGTGTCAGATTCAGTCGTTGGATGGCATCGTGTGCTGCAAGAACCTTCGTGATCTGAACGTTGGAAGAAATCCTTTGACGTCGCTTCCAGACGACCTGACTGACCTCTCTCCGACCCTCGAAGAACTGTGGTGCGACGACTGTCAGATTTCAGGAGCATTGCCCGATTGCGTTCTTAAGCTCGAAAATCTTGAAGTCCTGCGCGTGAGCAACAACAAGCTCACCTGGATCTCATCGGAGATCCGAAAGCTGGAAATGCTCAGAGTTCTCTGTCTCGACGGGAATTCCATTGAATTCGTCCCTTCCGAGCTGTCGGACCTGTCCAATCTCGAGTCGCTCATGTTGCGGTGAGTCGTCGCATTAGACCAGCGTCTAGTACATCGACACATGCCATCATGCATCTTGATTTCACCAGACTCACTCTCTCTCACTTGCTTCTCATACCATGGATCACTTTCCACATTAGAGGCAACAAGCTCACAAAGCTCCCCGATGGCGTCCCCGGCAGGACCATGACAAGTCTGACTCTCTTGCACGTGTCGTCCAACCAACTGGAGATGCTCCCCGATTCGCTGAGCGAGTGTGCGAGCTTGCAAACTGTGTATGCCAATAGCAATCGTCTCGTAGGTCTTCCGCCGTGTGGACTCGGAAAGAATCTTGACCTCTTGGAACGCGTTACTCTGAGCCACAACTGTATCGAGTCTTTGCCGTCGGACTTTGTCGAACGATTCGGTATGCCGAATGTCCTAACTGGGGAATGCAACAAGGTAAGAGAAGAAGAATTGACTATGATCTAATAAACGCTTGCACCCATTCTTATCTGACTTATCGGCCTGCGACACTTCAAATTGAACAGGACCCGATGTGTATCGTTACGGTTGCCCACAATCCCGTGATGGACCAATACAAGAAGGACGACTCGCCTCGCAAAGAGACGAATACTGGATCCGAGTGAATTCGACGGCATGCCATCGTCTGCAGTGTTGCCATCGACCGATACGAAAGAAAGGGGTCTCTCGACTTCCTTATCCACCAAAGAACCATACAGGAAAATGCAGCAGTACGACGTGAAAAGATAGATTGAAACTCGGAATGGGTATCATCTACTATTACTTAGGTTACTCGTTTTTACTCGACACTCCCGGCTTTCGCAGGGCAGCATCTGCAAGGGATCGCATCATGAACCTCCTACTCAACACTGTGGGTGAAAGACAATGTACGCCTTCGTCATCTGTGCTTCGGCTCTGCGCTGCTCCTTGCTTTGCCGTTGTTGCATGAAGAGCAGGCAACTCATCGCACGCCACTCGTCCACTAGTACCTTGTGATGGGCGATGCTTGGGGACGCGCCTGAGGACCATGCTGGTGTGCTCGGTAACTGGACGGTGGAAGCGAAAGAATGGGTTGTTAATTTGCAACTCTTGCTTTCATCTTTATGATGGAAGAGTTAGCAAATATGCCATCAGTGTAGCCCGACCGCGACGTTCTTAAGTGGCATGGATCACGAGCATCCGATGGCATATGGACATCACCTGAAAAGCTTCGGGTGCCATCTGTAACGCTCACTCTGGAAGATCACGTGCACCTGATGGCATATATGAGACAATATGACATAATATATGGACGGCGTCACCGAAAGCGCTGGAACGTAAGTATATACTAAAGGAGATCTAGTACTATGTGAAATTGAAGCTACCAATAACTCGTAGCTCCTTGTTTTCACCTGTTGCATACTGCGTAGTTTAGTTTCGGGTCACACACACATTCGGTTGACTGTCACTACGCAACATTTGACTTCACTTCCCCTTGGGCTTGGCTGCATCTGGTCCCGTCGGTTCTATCTCTCCCGCCAGTTTCACCTCGGTTCGAAAGTACTCAATCGTCTTGCGCAATCCCTCCTTGGCCGGTACCTTGGGTTGCCACCCTAGCTCCCGCATGGCCACTGTAGTGTCTGGCTGTCGCTTGTAGGGGTCGTCTTTCACAGCAGGGAGATGCGTGATGGTCGATTCGGACTTGGTGAGTTCCTTAATGATAACGGCAAAATCCTTGATGGAGTATTCTTCGTCATTGCCAAGATTGACAGGCGAGTCGTAGTTTCCGTTCATCAGCGCGACGAGGCCATCCACCAAGTCGTCAATGTACTGGAAGGATCTAGTTTGACTACCATCGCCGTAGATTGTAAGTGGCTTGTTCTGAAGCGTCTGAATGATGAAATTGGACACGACCCGTCCATCATTCGGATGCATGCGAGGTCCGAACGTGTTGAAGATGCGAGCAATGCGAATGTCGACGTCATTCTGGTTCTTGTAGGCATACATCATGGTCTCTGCGACTCGCTTTCCTTCATCGTAGCAAGAACGAGGACCAAGCGTATTGACATTGCCCCAGTAGGTTTCCGGCTGGGGGTGAACTTCGGGGTCGCCGTAGATTTCCGATGTGGAAGCCAACAAGATCCTCGCCTTGACGCGTTTGGCCAGTCCCAGCATATTGATCGTTCCCATGGTGGAAGTTTTGATGGTTTTGACAGGATTGTACTGGTAGTGCGGTGGAGAGGCAGGACACGCAAGGTGATAGATCTGGTCGCATTCGAGCAGGATGGACTGCGTAATGTCGTGGCGAATGAGAGAGAAGTTCTTATGGTGCTGCCAATGCTCGACGTTCCGTTTCATCCCCGTGAAGTAGTTATCCAGCACGATAACCTCATGACCCTGCTGCATCAGACGATCGACCAGATGGCTGCCCACGAATCCTGCTCCTCCCGTGACGAGAACCTTCATGCGCTGGCTGTCCGGCAGAGTCGCCGTCTTGATCACGTAAGGCGTGGTGGCGGTGGGGATCGACTGAGACGCCAGAATCGCCTGGTTCTCCAAGAATCGCTGCACGTGGTCATAGCGCTCATTGGTCGTCATACTATCGTTCCGTCGGATCCGCAGCGACGAGACATCTTCGTCCTCTTCGGATGCATCCGCCATGGTCGTATCTGGAAGAGCCGGCGCGAAATGATAGTTCATGAATTCGATCACGCACGCAAAATCGATTGCTTCTAATGGAATCAGGAATCATCGTGAAAACGAATCTATGACGTATCCTGCAAACATCACAGCACATCTCAAAACTGCGGCGCGGCACCATTCAATTCTTGTTCTGTGCGGTGCGGCATCACCAAGACGACGACGACGACGACGACGATGAACGCCTCCGCATCATTCGTAAATGCAAAGGAGGAGCAGATGGGTGATCCTTCCTCTTCAGACGTCTCAGATGACTGCAAGGTTTTCGTCTCTCGAATTCCAGCCGTTTTCGATCAAGATACGCTCCAACGACTCGTGGAGGAAACGCTGGGTACTGCCAGTGTTGTCGACGTGTCTCTCGTGTACCCAAGGACAAGCGACGAGCATCAAGAGGGAGAGAAAAAAGTCACGCCTCGTGAACCAACGTCACAGAAGGAAGGAGAGACCCCCCATCGAGGCTTTGGCTTTGTAACGCTCGATTCGGTGGAACGCCAGCAAGAGGCTCTGCGACGGGGCACACTGCGAGGTGGTGCCAAGTCGACATCAAAGAAAAAGCACACCATCTACTTGCGTCCAGTAGTGCGGGATGATGACACAGAAAAAAATTGCATAGCAGCCACAAGCTCGGACAAACGAATGTGTTTCCTTTGGGCAAAGTTTCGGTGTCCCTACGGCGAAAATTGCAAATTTGATCATCAAGGGGAAGGCGGATGTCTGGAACAAAACAACAAGTCATCGACTGACGAGAAGAAGAAAAGGGGAAAGTGCTTTGCCTTTAAGAAAGGAAACTGCACGCGTGGTGACGATTGTCTGTACTCTCACGACTTTGAGGTACCGACCAAAAAGTTACAACAGCCTGATCAACGTCCTGACAGCGAGAAGGACTGTATTGGCTGGAAGACCAAGGGCAAGTGCAACAAAAAGGATCGGTGCCCGTATCGGCATGATGAAGAAGTTCAGAAGGAAGCTTTGCGAAAGAAAGAACAAAAGAAGCGAAACATGGACAAGGTGCGGGAGCCACTCTCCGTGCGCGTCTTTGGTCTTAACTACGATACTACCGAGGCTGACGTGCGAACCTTCTTTCAGGACTGTGGACCAATCGTAGAGGTCACGTTTCCATCGTTTGAGGATAGTGGTCGGAGCAAGGGATACTGTGGTGTGCTGTTTCAGTCCCCTAAGGCGGTCGCAAAGGCAGTAGACCTTAGTGGAACCGAATTGCATGGGCGATGGCTAAGTATCCAGGCCGGGAAAATGTACCTGAAACAGTGGGAGCAGCACCACACGTCACGAGGCCGCAAGAGCGACGAGTCACCGGCACTGGGTGAATTCGGTCAGACATCGAAGAAACGAACGAAGCACGGCTATGCGGAATAGGAACTACTGGAACGATTGACGTTGCCCCAGTCGGGAGAAATTTGAATCGACGAAACTCGATTGAGAAGGCGTGAAAGAGATCTCGTTCAATCCCTGAGGATGATATCTGAAGCGACGATAGTTCTCAACATTTACGAAGATACTCTGTGGCATATACTTCAGTCGTCCTGGCTGCGTAGAAGCCGCCCTGCTTGTCACGCTTTTGAGCACGGGACGGAAATAGGAGCCGCCATGCCTAGCTTGCTTTCAGAAGGTTCATCGCGCATACCGGTACACCGGCGCATCACTTGTGGCGGAGGTCAAGACATGAGCGCGAGGCTCGATAGGCGGCCAATATCTAAGGCCACGCACGCACCAGATTTCCAGGCTTTCATTTTTTAGAAGTTAAACGCAAATTTACTAAGTATTAATTACTGATGGTACCTGCACATATTAGTGAAAGCACCTGTGGCGGTACTGTACTTCATCAGGGAAGAGCACCGCATCATCATCGTTTCACGGATTCAAAACTAGGAATTAACTCTACATAAACTTGGGGCGTACCACCGGTAATTGCATTACGAATAACAAATACATGCGACATAAAGAATGAGTGACAACTCAATCGAGGAAGGCGTGAGAGATCTCATTCAATCTCTGAGTAGGTGTCCGCAGCGATGGCAGCTCTCCAGACGCGTGAGGGCGCTCTTCCCCGTACAATTCAGAACTGACGGTGGGATCCCCGGAAATAAGATGATACACCAATCGAGCAATAACGCTCTTGAGGCCGTGCACGATGCGATCACGATCCGCCGGAGTGGCGGCTTCAAATAAGTAGACGTTGCCCTCGTTGGTTGTAATTGTGAAGAAACACAAGTCGTCGGCCGAGGCCCCAAAATCTTCTCGCTCCTCTTCGATTTCTCCGAGTATCGAGTGAATATTGAGAAGCTCTACAGACGTGGTCGTGATATCGGGGCTGCCGGTCCTGGACCAGCCCCCTCCTAACGTTGACCATTCCAGTCTCGGTTGGAGAAGATGTGTGCCGAGATAGCTACCGAGCTTGATAGTCATATGGACGCTTCTGCCGGTCCATTCTTCCTCCAACTCTTCTACCTCGGAGCCTGGTGGCGGTTGATGGTAAAGCAATGGAAGTCCACGTTTGATTGATTCCTGTGATACACCGAGCGCAACATATGATCATGAGAATAAACAAGAAAAGTCGAATACATTCAACTGTGTAGCAATGTTATCATCGAAGACACGCACCTTCAAAAAATCAGCAGTGACTTCAGGGTCGTAGACTGGTCGCTTTGGGATATTGGCGGGACCGCACAGATTGTTGACGGCATGATCCAAGCCTGGAATAGCACTTG